>VSMD01097971.1:0-80513 GCA_008750895.1 Mirza zaza
GTGGGCAGTGCCACTAGTCCGATCAGGCTACCAAGTCATAAAAAATTTAGCTGCAATTCATAGGACCCTGTTTTCTTGCCATATCTGAAAAACAAGCTCACGTGTCCTTTTATATTTCCAAGGTGGATATTTTAACATACATGCTAGAGAAACTAAAATGATTCAGTCACCTTTTGTATATAGATGAATATGACAATGAGTGTTCCGACTTCAGATATAAATTGCCCCAATGTGAATTGTCCTCTTTCCCAGGTGCTGTTGTTTTTAATCTGATGTATTAAGCTCCTGATGTTGTAGGTATTTTCTCATAGCAATCTAATAGTGATAACATTTCTCTCCACTAGCGTAGAATCTTGAATGCTTCCGAAGAATACATAACTGAGCATACTGAAATTTAAAGTATAGCAACAGCTTCATTTCAGACTTTTTGTAAGTTACCCTGTGCCTTTAAGGAACCCTCGAAATACTTGAGAATGGAAGGGCCTGATCTATAGTAGTGCTTCCCAAAGCACGTTCACAAAACATTAGCTTTACAGCATATTATACATGCACACACACGCACACAAATTCCATAATAACTTTGGAGAGTCACATTATTATTTTAGTATATTAAAAGCTTCTAGAAAAACTTTAAGAAAAACTTTAAGAAAACTTTAAGAAAAACCTGATCAAAGGAGCACATCTGGATCAGAAGACTTCAGGCTCAGGTGCTTCCTAATGGCAAGCATCAAATGCATTCACATAGAAAACGAACCATGTTCACTGAGAAGCAAGTGGAAGATTTGAACATCTTGTTCAATAAGAATCCATGCCCAAACCCCAACCTTCAGAAAGAGATGGCCTCAAAAACTGACATATATCTGACAGTACTGCAGGTTTGGTTTGACAACCAAAGAGCAAAACTCAGGAAAGCAAAATGCAAGGATGTTCAGCAAAAACAAGAAGCTCAACAGCAGCAGATACCAGAAGGTGGAGTCAAGACCAGTCCCTGCCACAGAAATATGGACACACAACCTAGATCTCCTAAAATGCCTATCCTGTAGCCCCCATTTATGCAGATCACCGAGCACCCTCATACCAACTCAGCTTATACTCCAATGTTAAGGTCCCTACAGATGTCTTCCTTGGCCACAGAATAGTCCATTTTGGCTGCTGCCAAGATCCTAACATTTACTGCCTCTATCCCATTTTGGAATCCCATGTTGGTTCTCCATGCTTCAGTTCTAATGTTTTTGGCTATTCACTTATACAAAGGAGGGAGAGGTACTAGACATAAAAGGGCACATATAATGATTCACAGTCAAGAGAATACTAGAGGTAGACAGATACAACAATATGGATTGATTTCAGAAACATTATGTGGCACAAAAGAAAGACACAAAAGGCTACATACTGTATTAATTTCATTTATATGAATTTCTAGAGCAGGGAAAAGACATCTCTCATGGCAAAAAGATTAGTGGCTGCCCATATAGAAAGAATTAAATAGAGGGACAAAACAAATTTATTGGGGTGATGGAAATGTTTCATGTCTTACTTAGGATGGGAGTTACCTTGAGGAATAAAGTCATCAAAACACTGAGAACTGTACATCTAAAACCTGTGCATTTTATTTTACCTAAATTTGACCTCAATAAAAAATATATAATGAGAAAAAACTGTATTAAAGGAAGCTGTTTAATTTTGTTTAGCTTGGCATTTCTTAAAACATATTTGACCATGAAGAATACTATATCCATCACAACAAATTTTTTGTATTAATTAGTAATTAACAATATTACTGTATTAACAGTAATCTATAGTCTACATGTGTAGTTCCAATGTAAAACAAAAATTTTGAAAATGTTAATGCTTTGCCCTTGGATTTTGGCTATTTAGGCCATAGAAATACTATAAGTTATTTTATAGCTGGGTAAGGAAGTTGATTATGTCAAAGCAGCTGTTCTTCAATTACTCTGTGGCTATTGCTCATTAAAACCCTGGAAGGAGAGCAAGCCATAAAGGTGCTGAGGGCATAAATCAGATAGAGCAAGATGAATAGTTGCAACTTCAATTCTTGGCCAGTTCTACTTGGTGTATTAACAATTGCAAGTTTTCATGCTTACTGCTGATCCAAGCCAAGGATTTATGGTACTAAAAAGAGTATGAGGTCATATGTTGTAGTTTTCCAATACCATAATTATAACCGCTGCATTGCAATACCTCAGTATTCACTCGTTGATTATTAGGCTTAATTTGGATTTGTTTTCAATTTGTATCCCAACAGGAATGTCAGTTATTAGTACTTAGGAGTTAATTAAATATAAATCACAACTGGCTTGAAAAATTTCAATTGGTTCATTTGCTAAAGAATAGAAAAGGGAAATGTAGCAGTATTAGGGTCAACTCAGGTGTCTGTGGAGTCCTGTGTTTTGTTGACTTCTCTGCATTGATATTCTTGAATGCCATTGATGGAAGCAATTTTTTTGCAACCAGAAGGTCAAAACTAGACTGCACATAAATATTGGTTTATGGGGTTATATAGGCAGAATGTAGCCAATTAACATGCCAAGCATTCATCACAAGTGATTCATTTGAATTTCCTTTACATCACATTTCCTGTGACAAATATGCTTTTATGTATTAATCATCCTTCTTTTCTGTTTTTAGGACTGTTGAAAAAACTAACTACTCTAAAAGTTGATGACAATCAACTTACACTGCTACCCAATACAATTGGAAAGTAAGTACCAATATTTTATACCAGTCAGCCTCTCTAAAGCCAGAAATGAAAGGATGCATTGAGTTTTCTACTTGAAAACATTTTCTCCTAAAGATACCAATAATTTTGTTTATCTGTCAACTTATTTTGACTATATTTACATGTGTCTATATATATATTTAATTTTATATCTGAACATTGCATTGATATCCAACTAAATAATATCATGAGAAATATTTAACTACAAATCTCTCACAAGCAACATGATTAACCAGACCTTCAATTATAGTCTTGCTGATATTTTTCAGACATTATTAATTTGATGTTTTTGACAGAGTACCAGCTCTAAATTCACTTGAATATTTCTGCAAAATTAAACTAATTTTTTTAGGATTTTTTAAATTATTTTTTTCTTTATTTTTTAGTCTATGCTATCTCCTATCAAACCAATTTTTATGAGGCCCTGAAATATGTACATGCAACCATTATACTATTAGTAATACTTGATTTTTATAGAAGCTTAATGTATTCATAGGAGCTTAATGTATTTATAGAAGCTAAAGAGAAAAGAATCTGCTTTAGCTAACATTTTTTAAAACTTCAAGATTAAAGACCAGCATTGCCTTTTAAGATGAAATATACTCCATTTATTTGATAGCAATCTATTTCTAGCTTTGTAGTGCCATTGCCATTTAGTTTATAGTTCCTTAAGAATATGTATTATCAATGTTTCCCTAAAACAATTTTCTTTATCATCTGTGTAAAGCAAGAAATCAATATAAGCTGTCTTCATTCTAAAATTATGTAAGTCCATTTTTTCAGGATCTTGTTCTATATCTCAGGATAAAAATTATATAAATTCTTAATTTAGCACATTTGGATATACTCAGGAGAGGAAAGCTTCATTTTTTTTTTCCAAACAGCTTTGTTGGCTATAACTGACATACAACAAACTGCACATATTTAAAGTACACTATTTGATAAGTTTAGGCATAGGTAAAAAACCTTGAGGCCATCACCACTGCACTCAAGATGGTGAACATGTCCCTCACCTCTCCCCCATCCCTCAACCTGCTACTCCTCCATCTCCCACCAAGTCAGCAAGTAACCAGTGTTCTTCAAAGCTTCACTTTTACAGAGTGGAACAGTTCAACAAAATTCAAATTCAAATGTTCAGACTGTAGAAAGTAGTAGAAATCTCAACCATTTTTTATAATTTTATACCCACACCACACAGTATGTTTCTCTCTGTAGTTACTTCTATGTTCTCCAATATATAGTAGAGACAACTTTACTTTCTTTGGGGGCACACAAAAGTAATTGCCTTTATCAGTCTGCTGCTTTTTAAAAACTCTTCCTATCTAATTATATTCTCAGGCACTAATCTTTCTTCTTTGGTTCAATACTCAGAGGGAACTGAATTCAACTTCATTTATCTCTAGTAAGGTCATGATTGGTATTTTGCCACTTATGTTGACACTTCTTATAAAACTAATTACCCTAGCTCTTTGAAGATAAATTAAAGAGGTTTGATAACCTAAATGTAGACATAGAAAAGTTACTTTTTCAGTAGGAAGTGGAGCCCTGACTTTGGTTGTGCTGTGAATTAGATTTTGTCAATAGACTGGTGATCTTCAGCCAGAATGTTGGCCTCTTGATGACCTTCCAGCTTTTAAGCTCCTGTCTCACACCAGAGTGAGTTTTTCCCTTTGCCCTTAGCCAGCAGCACCTCATGCCATACTTTGCCTCAAGAACAGGCAGCCTCCAGCTCAGGCTCTGTCTCCTTCCCAACAGCCAAGCAGGGTGTTGTGGTCTGACTCTGTGCACACACTGTAATGTCAAGTCAGTCTTGGTTCTAACATTACCATTAGCATTTACTCATGTCCCTAGAAATCTTCCTGGTAGCTGAATTATAAAAGTGGAAAAAGCTGAACTGTTCAAATAGTGACCTGATACATGCTTTTTCAATACAACATTCAAAAGGAACAGATTTAGAAACATCAGTTGGCTGTCAACAGCATTCAGTTGCTCAGACAAAAGACTTATTCCAGAAAAGCAGGGTGAGTGACCGGGAATCAGAGCATCCGTGAACCCTGAGAAGGCAGAGTAGGGAGGCTTATGTTGAAAGCTGCTCATTCTTATTAAACTCAGATGCCACAAAGCCAGAAGAAATGCTTATATTTGTGTTCTAGCAAGTTTGGTGGAAGCTTGTGAAAGATGTATGTTGGTCACCCTCTTGTCAATCCCATTATAGGTGATTCCCAGAACTGGCAGAGACAGAAGTGTCAGGGAACACCTAAACTATTAGTACCTATTGATTTTGAGTAGATGCCTCTGTTTACACAACTGAGAAATGCATTATCAGGCACTTTCATCATTGTGAGAACACAGTGGAGTGCACTTACACAAATCTAGGTGGTATAGCAGCCTGCTACACACTGGACAGGGTGGGGGATTCATTGAAAGACCCAATAGAACTTAATAGAGATTCATGTGGGAGTGGGAGGAAATCACCACTTTAATTGACCATAATCAAGATCAGCCAATATCATAATGGGACTGTCCAGAAAGCCACTGAAGCATTAGTTGTGTAAACAGAGGCATCCATTCAAAATCAATAGGTCCTAATAGTTTAGATGTTCCCTGACACTTCTGTCTCTGCCAGTTCTGGGCATCACCTATAATGGGATTGACAAGAGGGCAACCAACATACTGAAAGATGTGGAACTCTAATTCACAGGAGAAAAGGCAGAATAAATTTGGGATATACATCTTAGAGAAATGTTTTTCAAAAATCACCTAAAGTAGGAATCTCACTACTTGAGGAATACAGTATCTGAAAGTCTGGGATCACAGACTTTCAGATACTATATTCTGGGACTTTCTCTCCACCCCAATAATGGCCTCAGAGTAAGGAATTATTTTCCATTCCAACTCTACTTGCCTTCCCAGAACACAAATGTCTACACATCTTTGCTGTAGTGCTTTTCTGCTAAGTACTGGGAAAACATAGCCAGTACAGAACCAAAAATAATAATGTTGCACAGTTAAGAAATTTTGTTGTAAACAGTTTATACAGGCCTGACGATGGTGGTAGCATAGTCATGTTCCACATAACATTTCAGTCAATGATGAGCCACGTATATGACAGTGGTCCTGTAAGATTTTCATACTGTATTTTTACTATACTTTTCCCACATTTAGATGTAGTTAGATACACAAATACTTACCATTGTGTTACAATTGCCTGCGGTATTCAGTACGGTAACATGCTGCCCAGTTTTGTGGCCTGGGAGCAATAGGCTACCATATAACCTAGGTGTGTAGCAGGCTGCTATACCACCTAGATTTGTGTAAGTGCACTCCACTGTGTTCTCACAATGATGAAAGTGCCTGACAACACATTTCTCAGAAATTATCCTCATCATTAAGCAACACCTGTCTATAATAACATTTACCATTCAATAATCCTATACTTACACTTATACTGCTTACTAGGCTTCAGCCACACTGACCTTTCTCCTGTGCCTCCAATAAGCCAAGCTTTTTCCTGTCCCAGGGATTTCTTACTTGTTGTTACCTTTACCGGAAATATTCTCTCCCCACTCTTCATAAGACTGACTACTTCATGTCGTCTAGGCCCACACTCTTAAACTTCAATGCGCGCTCCAATTACCTGGGAATCTTGTTCAAAAGGCAGATTCTGATACAGTAGGGACCGGAGAGGCCTGGGGTTCTGTATCTTTCACAAGCTTCCAGGTGATGTCAAGAATGCCGCAGGTTCACAACAACCCTGTGAGTAACAGGCTCTAGGTCTGGATTTAAATATCTACTCTACAGTGAGGCCTTCCCTAAATGCCCTTCCACCAATTCACCACCAGTGAGTTTTCTCTGTCCCTGCTCCTGTTTTGTTTCCTTCAAGACACTTTTTACAGTTTACACGTGTTTATTTTACAAACCTATCTCATTCTTTTATTCCGTCAGGTAAATGCCACACTTCAATTAAGATGGCTTTTGTATCCCACCTGTAAAATTGTATAAAGTTTCTAAAAATTATAAACACTAGATCCTAATTTACTCTTGGTTTTGATTCCTATATAGTTTTGGATTAATCAGTGTTCTTCAGTAAAACGATGAGAATATCAAACATTAATGATGTTTGTAATGAGTATGCTTCATATTTAGAACTCTTATGCCCCTACTTTTCCACTAAATGCCTTGATTCAGAGTAAAAAGACAAAACAAAAAATGAGGAAATTATGCAAGTAAATATGGATGCTAGGTTAGTCATATACTTAGTTTTCTTTTCATTTTAATTTTTAAAAATTGACAGTTCTCTTAAAAGTATGAAACAAAATTATCAGAAATAAATGAGTATTTAATTAAAAGGTTGATTACTGGTTTAGAGGGATAAAGGTTAAGAATTCCATCATAAAACCTCACTTATGTCCATTTTTAGTGCTATTATCTTCCCTTGATTCTTGTTTCAGAGAAAATATAAGCGAAGTGTTGGAGGAATAGACTAATAAAAAAAAAAGGTTTTAAAAAAGCACTAGGAGGGATATGGGAAATAAAACAGTATCACTCCTCTCACTAAAGATTTTTGTTTTGAAAAATATGGTTATTTTTTATAAAAATATATTATATTAATGTGTAATGGGTTTATTATTTAAGAATGAATGAATAAATAATTATTTTTGAAATTCCTATTTTAATTTATAGTATGATAGATACCAATAGATATAACCCATATAAGCAAAATTTTTCTGGGACTATTAGTGATTTTTAAGAGTAGGAAAGGGCCCTAGGACCAAAAAGTTTGAGAATTTTTGCTCTATATCATGCCATGGTTTGGATAACAAAATTATGATGACTATTGTCTAACTTATGTTCGCACTTCAAGATAGCCATGTGTACAAAAATGTTTTGTATTTGCATGTATGGAAATAAAAAATAGAATAAATTTCTAAGGTTTCACTATGTACCTTAATCTGTGTTAAAGCTAAAAAGCAGTAATATTATGACTTTGCTTACTTTAGTGAATTAAGAATTGCTAGTTCAAGGGCAAGAAATGAAATTTGATTATGATCCTGTTAAATGGCACCCCAGGTCATATATAGAAAGTTTTTTATAAATTGCCAAATAACATATTTTTTATGAAATATTCTACCTTTAACTCTTGGCATTAAAATTCTAGAAATGTTAAGATCAGCTACAGTGACCCCAAATATTCTTATTCTGCTCAGGGAATATTTCAATATTTTAGACTTATCTTTAAAACTGCTAGAAGAATTCACACATTTTTGTGACCAGAAGTATTCTGTGTTGAGTGATGAGAGTACAGTAGGAAAAACATTGTTTGGTGTTTCCTCTATAGTCCCACACTACTGCACAGAGCAAGGACTTCCTATATCAAAAAGACAGTATTTTGACTGCACCATGGCTATACTGAATTAATAATTTAGAGCCTGAAAGTATTTTATATCTTTGGGTTATACCAAATAGCTAGTAGGTGCCAAACACACATTCCTTAATGTTCTCTGAAATTCCAAAGATTCAAACTCATAACCTACTCTTCCCACTGACTTTATTAATGGCTATCTTGTTAAAAATCACTTGTGATGTTTTAATATAAGATCCTGTATGAAAAGTTATCACATTTAATTAGATCATCACTGATATTTGTAATAATGAAGTAAAAAAATAGACCTAAGTTTACCTTTTATTTTTTAAGAAGTTTTATCTCTATAATTGTACCTATTGAAAATAAAAACAAGTTGCAAAGAAAGTGTAAAGTACTTTGAAGCACTGTTTCCCAAACTTCAGTGCGCATAACAGTCCCCAGGAGAACTTGCTAAAATGTAGATTCTGATTCAGTGGTTAGGGCAGGGCTGCAAAGCCCAGACCCTGCATCTGTAACCAGCTCCTGGATAATTAGATGCTACTTATCCAGGGGCTACACATTGAGTTTCAAGGCTTTAACACAGCCCTTCCGAATTTTTCAAGAGTAACATTTAAACACACACAACGGACATGTCAATAACAGTTAAAATACACAGAAACATTACAAGAGTTGTACTGAGGTCACATAGGTATCAGAATGATGACACTACTGGGAGGAGAAATGTTTGAAATCAAAGGACAGTGTTGACTTCATTTTATAACAGTATTCTCTACACTGTTTTCTAGTTTGGTCTTCCTGAGTTGCTCTTGGTTTGGAAGATACTATTAATACCATTAACCTTCAATTACCTAGTTAATAGTGGAGAAGGATTGTGAATATGTTACATAAATAATCTATAAATGTCACTTTAATATCATTTGTGATCACAAGATATCATTAAATCTCCTATTAATGTAGAGTCTAATAAACACAAAGATAAATGGTTTTAAATTTCATCTTCTTAATTCGGTTTTAATTCTCAACAGAAGTAATGTAATTCAGTGGAAAATATTCAGTCAGGCTTGGGCTCCAATTCTAGTGTGACCATTTAATAGCCAGGTCACCAAAATGTGTAGGTTTTCCTCACGTCAAGTAATTCCCCAATTCCCTGTGGACACCAACTGGGTATCCTACAGTTTAACTGGATTCTGACACATCTCCCTGGAGTTAGAATCAGGTCCCTCAGATTAAGGATTCAGTCCCACAAGACTGCCCCCCACTTTAGATGTCAATCACAAGTTCAGGCCTCCTGTACTTCTAACCAACCACCTATAAATTGGGAGTTCCTATGACTCCCTCTTCAGGTTCAATCATTTGTTTGAATGGCTCACAGAAATCAAGGAAACCTGTTAAACAATTTATGATAAAGGATATTACAAAGCATACAGATTAGTAGCCATATGAAAAGGTATTTAAGGAAAAGTGTGTGGGAAAGGATACAGAGCTTCCATGCCCTTTCTGGGCACAACATCTTCCCAGAACCGCCATGTATTTGGCAACCCAGAAGCTCTACAAACCTTATCCTGTTGGGGTTTTGTGGAGAATTCATTATGTAGGCATGATTGATTACATTGGTGACCACTGGTGATCAACTCAACCTTCAGCCCCTGTCCCCTCCCCAGCAGTCTGGGGTGGGACTGAAAGACCCCTGGCAATCAATCTTTATTCTCAGGGTACTCAAGAGGCCCTAGCCATAAGTCATCACATTACCATACAAAAAGACACTTATCCCTTTGGAGATTCGAAGGGTTTTAGGAGCTCTGTGCCAAGAACTGGACAAGATCCAAATATATATTTCTTATTATAAATCACACTATCACAGGGACCATAAAAATAAACATGCAATCTGAAACTGCAAAACAGTCTTAATAATAAATTGAAAGAATTATGATTGTTCTTACACAAGGTCTTTAAAACCTGTTATCAAAACATTAAATACTGTTACTGTAGATTACAAATATATAGGGAAAAGGAAAAATAGTAAAACTAATATTTATTTAGTACACTGTAATTTTAAACATTAGGAACATTGAGATTTAAAGTATATTTTTTACTAAAGAACTTATTAAGATTTGTTAGAACAGTGCTTGCCACCTTCTTTTCATAGTGTAAGTTATGATACAGAGTGAGTATCTTTTCTGTACATTGGTGAATTGTCATCCTTTTTAAGTTTGAATCAGCTTCCACAAATTTTATCCTTTGTGCTTTTAATGTCATGTAATATTTCTGAGAGTTCTTTTAATGTGAAGTATATTACCATTATCACTTTCTCTTCTAAAACTTCATCTATTCCATCAAAATCACATTCCTCATTTGTGTGGTTAAGTTTGCCTTCATTAAATTCATCTGACAGCTTACCTAGGATCTCTCTAATAGTAGCAATGTCAACATTCAAACAGTCAGCTCTTTCTTCTATAACTCCATTTATGTCCAATTCAAATGATGCAAAGTTATTTCCACAATGTGCTAGAAGTTTCTGCTATGATGCATGTATATTACTTGCTGTTATTTCCTTCCATGATGCTCGAGTATTTTCAATTGTTTTATATCATATTTCATCTAGAACTTAGGTAAAGAAACTTCCTGATCACCAGTTGTAGTGTGAATAGCCTATCCAAAAGTCTGTATAGAATAGTAGTCTTTAAAAGTTGAAATAACTCCATGGTATACATCAGCTGGATTAATGAAGTTGTCCTGGGTGATAAAAAGCAAGATTTCACATTTTCATTTAACTCTCCAAGAGAATTAGGGTGACCAAAAATCATTATCCAACAGTAGTAGTGCTTTAATGGCTAAATTATTTTGCCTATAGTATTTGTCTACTCCTGGAAGATAAGGCAACACAACTACATGATTTGCCATTTACGTGTGAACTTAATAACAGATATGCAGTGACTGATCACTTTCAAGGAAGTGATGTGACTGGTCATTGATTCAGGATGTGCATCTGTTATTCACATTGTGATGTGCAGACTGAAGAAACTGTGATACTGTATGTGGTTACTCACAGTTAAAATACTAAAAATTTGAGCCATGTTGTTGAGGGACTAGTGTTATTTAATGAAACATAACAACTGAAATGTGTACACTTTGGAACTGTTCAAAGTGAGGACTCCCTTACTGTGACGAAGATTAATTTTACAGCATGTTTTTATACAAGAAAGAAAGAAATGAGAAACATTAATTAGGTATTTTAATTAAATACCATCTTTGACTTCGATCTCTAAACATCCATTTTTAATTTTAAAAATCCCTAATACTTTTATGTCTACTTGCTGAGAACCTGGCCTATACTATTGATAGAAAGAAAACCTTTTTATGCAATCCTAAAACATTTGTTAAGCACGTTATATGTGTAAGACACAGTGCTAGACTTTTTTTTTTTTTTGAGGAAGAAATAAATTCTGTTAGTGGGTTTCCCACCTATATTGCTCTGCCTCCCCCCGACACACACACCCCTACACAGAGTCACAGCCATGCACAGCCTGGCATCCCAGCAACGTAACCATCCCTGCATGGGAGGGCCTAAAAGGATTTAGAAACAAATTTAACCAGGTTCACTAATAATAAGAGAAAAAATTTATAACAGATATCATGCTAAGCTTTTTACCTACAATATTTCATGAAATAGAGCAACTGCATGAGGCAGGAATTATTAGTGTCCTCATTACAAATATAAAGAATCTGGGGCTTAGAGAGAAGTTATATGACTTGTCTATATAAAAGGAAATTTTTTCACAGTAAGCAGCACTTTCCTAAGAACTGTTATTCAAAACTGAATTCTGTGTTTCACCACAACTGGTTCTAACCTATTGAACCTGTTAAGGTGATGAACCTTGAGTGACCCTGCACAGTCAGGCTGGTCCTGATTGCATTCTATTTTTTTCCTGACCCATGTACAATGGTACTGGATTTGCCTAACTGTACACAGACTTGGGAACTCATTCCACCTTCTCCATAATGCAGATCATCCTCAAGGCACCAAAAATCTGAGTCATTACATAAAATTTTAAATATTTAGATAATTAAATGCTTTTTAAAATGCCACTCTATAAACCACACAAAACACATCTGTGGGCTGAAATGAGACCTGTCCATATCTTCTGTTGCAGATGCTATGCTAAGAGGCAGGAGAATAATATTGAAACCCTACATGGTCTGCATTTAAGTTCCAATATTGCTACTTTGGCCTTGAGCAAGTTATGTAGCCTCTTTAAGCCTCATTTTCCTGTATCTGTAAAATGAACTTTAAAATAGTAGGGATCTTAATGAGTTTTTATAAGGAAGAGATTAGTGTTTTTTCCTTTAATCCCTAAAATCCTTAGTAAAATACCTAGCATTTCATCACTGTTTTGTTTTTATTGTTTTTCCCCTCAACCCTACTGTGGACCTGCCCTCTCCACCCTTCTACCTACCCACGGATGTACATTCTGAACATCTGGCTATAAAGGACACCTAAATTGTAAACAAATAAAAAATTCTTCTGTTGTTTTCAGTGACTAAGTGACAGGTGAATTTAGAAAGGGAAAAAGTAAGCTATAATTTTTTAGCAAGTTAAACCACTTATTTGATAGAAGAAATTTGACTGATAATTTATATAATATGCTATTACCACATGAATAAATTTTGGTTATGTGGATTTTTTGAAAAATTTTTTTGCCATCTCACCTTTTAAAATGTCTAACTAATGTATTTAACTTTTCAGTTTATCTTTATTAGAAGAATTTGACTGTAGCTGTAATGAACTGGAGTCACTACCTTCTACTATTGGCTACCTTCATAGTCTTCGTACATTAGCAGTCGATGAGAATTTCCTTCCAGAATTACCCAGAGAAGTGAGGAATAAACTTGTTTTCTATTAATTAACTTTTAAAAAAATTATATGGGTGCATAAAAGTTGTATATCATTATAAGGTACATGTGATGTTTTGATATAGGCTTACAATGTGAATTAATCAAATCAGGATAATTGGGTATCCAACATCTCAGGCGTTTATCATTTTTTTGTGTTGGAAACATTCTAATTCTACTCTTTTAGTTATTCTAAAATATACCCTAACTTATTGCTGATTATAGTCACTTTTTTGTGCTATCTTTTAATGAATCTGTTTTGAAATATAATCTTAACAGGTACAGTAGCAGTGTAGATTCATGAGTTGAGCTGTGAATATATATAGGAATTACCCACATATGTATTTGTTAATCATTCTATTTTAAATGGCAAGTTATTATGTTTGACCCAGAAAATGTATTTGACTTAAACACTGCATGCAAAGAAAAGTAATTAAATATTGTAAGTTAATCAATGCTAAGGAATACCATTTTAAATCATTTAATTTATATATTTTGCTTTTAAGAACAGTTATAAATAACATTTGGGGGTAATTACATTTTTATTTCTGAAGCAAACTTTTTTTAATGGGCATATCTTTTTTAAGGTATCATGTGACATTATAATATTGTTTTTAACTTCAGGATCCACAAAGAGATTCTGTTAATTTTTTGTCTCTAAAAGAGATTTTATTTATTATTTTATCTCTAAATGGGATTTTATTTGCTAATGTCCAGAAAAAAAGTATGACATATATTTTCAGTTTAACATTGTTGACTAAACACTTTCATAATGATGGAAGAAAAATCAATATATCACTGTTTTAGAGCCAAAAGTTATAAATAAAAATGACAAATGCCACTGTTATGTGCACTAAAACTAACTTTGCCAAGGAAATGTCAATAATATTTTCTTCTTTGAGTATGTATGATCTTCCATTACTAACACAGATATATTAGTATTCGCTTGATAGACAATATTGTGATTTATGAAAACAATTATGTTAACAAGTATTTTAATAATAAAAAAGCAAGCAAAATTTATTTTTACTATGTAAAACAATATTAGGTATAAATTGCCTTAACATTTAAAAGAATATTATAATATACACATATATTCTAAAAAGCAAGATAATAAAACATAAAACACATACTAAGAGAAAGTTAAAAGTGATAAGGAAATCTGTCACTTAACTAAATCATTTTACAAATTAGAAATGCTAATATAAAAATAGTATTTCACTGTGATTCTTTAATTATTTTCTTTTGTTATAGATTGGAAGTTGCAAGAATGTAACAGTTATGTCTCTACGCTCCAATAAACTGGAATTTCTTCCTGAAGAGATTGGACAGATGCAGAAACTAAGAGTTTTAAATTTGAGTGACAACAGGTATCTTTGCACATTTCACAAACACTATTAGTTATTTACTGAAAGAAAATTATGGGTTTCTTGTCCATAATATTGAAAATGTTTTCTGTCTTATGAAGTATATAGAAAGCAAATATCTATATTTTATTTAGGAAATGGCAGAAGCTAAATTATTTTTTAAACTAAGTATTTCTAAATTGTGTTTATTTGATTAAATTAAAATAATGTATTATGTTAGATATTAAAATCATATAAATATAAATCACCCAAATTTACATCCCCAAACTCTTTCATATGCAGAAAGCATAATAATATGAGGACATGGAAAATAATTATAATAAAAATATGTTAAATATATTAATGAAAATATGTGTGTGTATGTATGCATACATATGTGTTTTCATATTTACATTTCTATCTCCAACAAATTAACTGGGCACTGTGTGCATTTTTAACTCCACCAGAGTACTGGTGAGAATATTGCTAGTAGGTTAATGCTCAAACTTCATAAAGTCTGAACATTATGCCAAGGACAGCCAAATGACTATTCAGTCATGTTCAGAGAAGGAAGAGCAAAGAAAGGATAAATACTTCTTCTTCTAATAAAGGTGTCATACTGGTAGATGAGTAAAAAGAAAAATGAAACTTTTGAATTCATCTCTGCTTCGGTATTCTTTTTAAAAGTTAATTATTCTCAAAAAAGAATAAAAATAATTGACTAGAGATAACTGCTAAGTAGATAAAGTAATTACAGAATACAATGCATGAACTCTATGTTTTCAATAAGTTTCAGTCAGACAAGTGATAATATGAAGAACAAGAGACCCTGCAATGAAACAGTCAAAGATGAGCTTTTATGGAAACATAAGATGCTCAGATTCTGGAAGTTTCAGGATAAACATGGAAGTTCTTACCTGTTTCTTAGTTTATTTAAGAAAAAAAATGTGAATTTCAAAACTATTCACTTAGTAGTTAATAATATTTCCACATAAGAGAATAAAACATTTTTAAAAGGTTTAAAATTTTATTTATAAAATTGGGATGATAAGGAAGCACCAAATCTTTATGCGCTGAGAGTAAGTCTTGTCAAACCAACCTTGTTTCCTCTTCTGACTGGGTGAACAGACTGAAAATGAGGGAAAAGCATTGAATGTTGTTTCTGACTTTCATCAAGACATTTTTGTTAGTCACTAATTATATTTTATAAATAATATTAGGAAATATGGTCATGGAGATGTAGAAAAGTGGATTCCTATTGGATTCAATTACAAGTCTCCAGTGAAACTGTTACCTGAGAAATGGTTTTTACGACAAGCTACAGAAGTCTTTCCTAAATTCTTGGTCTGCTTTAATTTTATTCATTAATAAAATGCACAATTATATAGAAAACATATTTATCAAATATTATAAATGACCCATAGTTAGAAGTTCTATTAATGTTTTGGAGTTACTTATTCAACAAATACAGCAGACATGAGTACCTTCCATGGGCCAGACACGCTGTTAGGTCCTAGGGCAAAATGTAAGAATAAGACATTGAGGAGCTCACAATATCAGAGGTTTAAAATACTTCACCAGACCAGAAATACAAGCTTAAGTTTTGTCCTAGTAGAATGACTGAAACATGCTATGGAGCCAAATTAATATTTTTAGATTAACGAATCAATCAGTAAATCAACCAGAGGTAAAAGTAAATATACCGCTAAAGCTGAGACCAAAATTAAATATTACCCTCAGAGAATGAACTGCTTGGAGAAAAGATTAAATAAGAAATGTTATCCAAAAGTAATGATTATAACAATTTCATATTTAAAATGTGATAGATTTTTAAAGTTTGACATTATACTTAGGAACAATGATTCCTGTGCCCTGCCAGCTGCAAGATTGCTCCTGTGGCCACTGTATTCACACTTGTGATACTAAATAGAGGCTCACTTCCCATGGAAGAGCAAGAAAAAATGAGGGAGATTTATTCTTCCCTACCAGTTTCTTTCTTCATATTCTACCATCGTGAATGGATTGATAATGACATCATGGACATTGTTGTACATGACTCTGGAGAGTTTTCCCTTCATGTAATTTTAATGCAGCAGAATTAACATTTTGCTTTTAATTTGTTCCCATATGATGTGAAAAATTCCCACAATAAGACCTTACTTCATAATTTCTGGCTTAAGTGAATTTCAAATTAAAAATAACTTTTTGGGGTTATTTGGCTTAAAGTTATGACAGTATAACAAATAATTCTATAGAAATTGTGATATAATTTAATATCTGTTATTCTTTGTATTCTTATTTATGTTTCATAAATATTATTTAGCACAGAAAGGTAATTATATTCATCCTAAAGTTATCTAATGAACACTCAATCTTTTTGTATTGGCTGTCAATCTCTTTTCATATTTATTAAATTATTTGAAAGTGTTTGACTGGTTTTGCATTTAAATTAACTGCTTCCACAATACTTATTAAATATGGTAATTTTATTCCATTATCAAATAAATTTGTTCTTCAGTTGGTTATTAGAATTCCAACATATTTAAGACTTGACATTTTTATTCCAAATTATATCTATAATGTTTATCTATATTCAAAAGTAAACATCCAGAAGTTAGAAATAAATCTCATTGGCATGCCTCATTTGCACTACTCACTTTGCTGATAAACTGTGATAGTAATTTATGTGATCAACAATTCGTTGATCATGCACAATTTCAGGGATTCAGATAATATGTTAAAGTAGGCATTTAGCAAGCTGGACTTCGAAAGCTTTGAAGCCAAAGCTAAGTACATAATTTGGATTGAATACCAAGGCTGATGTTGAACTTCACATATCTTGAAAGGGCTGTTTCTAAGGATTTCCTCTTTCAACACTTACTACACAATATACAAAAGGTGAAAGAACAAAAGAACACACTTTCTAAAGGGCAACCTAACGTTGGGAGCTGTATGTTCCTTTAGTAGTAAGACAGACATGGTCCCTTGCCCTGTGGAGTCCTCCAGACTAAGAAAATAATCACAAAAATAAATATATCATTAAAAACTGCAGTATATTCCAGGAAGGAAAATACAAGGTGCTTTGACACTAGACTGAGGAAAGTAATTTAAATAAGGTGTCAAGGAAAGCCTTTCTGCAAAAATGGCATTTAAGCTGAGAATGAAAGGATATGTGGGGTTTAGTCAAGTAAAGTGAAGTATGGGAGAAAGGGTATCCCAGAGGAGCCTGACAGAGAGCCAGTGATGCTGATGAGTCAGGAAAAGAGTTTCAGAAGAAACTTCTGGAGTTTTTAGGGGCCAGATCTTTTAAGCTTTGACAATGCATGCTAGTAATCTTTTATTTTTATCCAAATACAATGGGAAGTATTTGAAGGGTTGCAAATAGAAGGTTTTCATTTTTAAAACATTGTTCAGGCTGCTCCATGGAGAAAGGATTGGAGAGAAGAATGAAATCAACAACTTATAGTATTAAGTAATTCTTCTTAGAAATGAACTTTATCCATCTTCACCCATGCTATCAGAATTTTCTTATTTTTGCAGATTGAAGAATTTACCGTTCTCATTTACCAAACTTAAAGAGCTTGCAGCTTTATGGCTTTCTGACAATCAGGTAAAAATTTTTATTACCTGATTTTCTTTGTTTATTAAGATGAACTGTAATTGAAACTTTGACTTACTAACTTATTCCTATTAGATAACTTTGACGATCATTACAAAACGTAGGTTCTTTATTCTTTAGAGGAGAGATTTTTATAGAGATAGCAATTCAGACATTGCTATAGACAAAACAGTACTATAATCCCTATCTTCCTTAAATACTTCTATTTAAAATCTACTTCACTCCCAGAGGTCTAATACACAAAATGATCATTTAATAGCCTTTTAGCTCTAGGTGGTACACATATGACCTTAGAGGATGTAATTTAATTATATCTCTAAAGGTAAAGAAAAAGAAACCATTGCCACAATCCCCACAAGAGAAAATTATCCTCTTTTCCTTTTTCTTCTCATGCTTTTAATTATAGTCAACTTAATTCAAAAGTTTTATTCAAGAAAATTGCATGTATCTTTTGTCAACTACTAGTATTTCCTGTGAAATGTTTTTTGATATTATTGTTTATACTCTGGAAAATAGACTATAACTGAATTAGCCATTGAGTGTTAATGAACAATTTTATTAAGTGGGAAATAACAAGAAGCAATTGAAGACATCTGACTTGCCACCAGAAGAACTGATGATAGACAATTTTGGTATAGTTTATTAGTCCTCTTTTTTCATGTGATCCTAAAATTTTGAAGCACCTATTCCAAAATAAGAATGGCCAAATGAAAACAATCCATCTTGAATTCAGTTTATCATTATTTTCCAAGTATAAAGGTATCATCATTAAATGAATTATTTATACTTCTAGCTATCGGGCTACTTTTGTGAAAAATTAAAAATAACCTCTACAAAATATAAAATGTAAATGTAAGAATTATGTTTGCATGCCTGCAGTCATTAGACCCTTTGCTTCCATCTACTGAGTAAAAAATTAGATTTTCATTCAAATTCAAATCTTATCAGTAAACTATAGATTTTTTAAGGCATTAATATATCATTATAAATAAAGAATTTCTGGAATTAATGTGAACTGTGCTAATGGAACAGTCTATTCCACAGTCTTGCATTATGAAAAAACACTCCCTAATATCATGATTTATTATTCTTGTGGAAGAATGAACAGAACAGTGACTGCATCATTTAACTTTTGTTTGGAACACTAATTTAATGTTTCTGACTGAGTTTCATGAGACAAACTGGTATCCCAAATCCCCTTTGTACTTTACTCTTATTAATAAATGTCATGAAATAAGCATATTTTAGTATGTTAAATAATATGATCATTTCCAATATATTTCTGGCATATAATATCAGAGTTCTAAAAAATAACTTTCAAAAATAGTATTTCTGAAATCAAATTGATAAAAGAGAATGAAATATGACTATAAGTAAATATATTGTGACAGATCACAATATAGTATATATAAGTACAGTTGCTTACCTGTAATATGGATCCTATCTTTGATTATAAAAATATCTCTGAGAAGGCTGAGCACAGTGGCTAACACCTGTAGTTCCAGCACTTTGGTAGGCTGAGGCAGGAGTATCACTTGAAGGCAGGATCAAGATCAGCCTGAGCACCATAGCAAAACCCTGTCTCTACAAAAACTACAAAATAGCTGAGCATGCTGCCACACAACTATAGTCCCAGCTTCTCAGAAGGCTGAGGCAGGAGAATGGGTTGAGCCTGGGAGTTTGAGATTGTAGTAAGCTGTGATGATGCCACTGCACTTTAGCCCAGACAACAGAGTGACACCTGTCTCAAAAAAATATGTAAAAAAATAAAATTAAAAAAAATATATATATATATATGTTAGAAATAAATGAATGTTTTTTTAACCTAATTAAATTCATGGATGATCTTATGTAGCATGAATTTAATAGTGAATTCCATTTGTCTTTTTAGGGCAACAGTCCATGAAAATGAATAGGCACATAGCACCATATCAAAAGCTCACTTAGTTGAAATAATTTAACACATTTTGGTCTCTTCAGGATTAAAACTGGCATTGCTGAGTTGAATAGGTTTTGGTAAGTTTTGTAGAAGAGTATACTGAAGAAGAAAAAAACTTCATTATATCTTAAAATTTGAAAATATTCCTCAGCAATAGTCTTATTTCATGTTATATTTTATTTATTTTTTTTCACTTTTCTTTCAATTGTTCATTCATCTGTATGAGGCCAGTCTATTGACTGTTATATAAAATAAATATTCTCCATATTTGCAATTTTACTAATCTAATTTATATGTTCTTTGCTTCCAGTCCAAAGCCCTTATCCCTTTACAAACTGAAGCCCATCCAGAAACAAAGCAAAGAGTATTGACTAACTACATGTTTCCTCAGCAACCTCGTGGTGATGAAGGTAAATTCTCAGAAGAAATTGCTTCTCTACTTCTAATGACTATGGATAGAAAACACTAATTTTATTCTGATCTCTGGCCAGGAGTGCTAGCTCATGGGCAAGCCTATAAAAATAATTACACAATACACAAATATCATTTGGAGATTTACTCTAAGCATAAGTCTTATTTTCTATGCTATAATATTTCAAGTAAGATTTCAAAACAAAACTCTTCCTCTTTGTATTTCACATGAAAATAATGTTGCCCTTTAGGAGCAACTCCCGGGACCTAGCTAACTGAAACTGCAGTCAGATCCAAGGAAGATTCAATAAGCTGCTTTATTTTGTGTATTCACTTATTGCATGAACATAATTTAAACATTTAGTCCAATGACTTCAGGACTCAAATTATATTTGACTCATGTTTGGAGTCAACTATAAAAAGATGATTTGTAATAATGACCAGTCTTTTTTTTTCGAGTTTCCCTAAACTATTTCAGAAACTATGATTGGAATATTAAAAAAAAAAAAAAGAAAAGAAAACCTTTTTGAATAATTAAATCTTCTATCCCATCCATGATCACATTATTCATAAAAATTTTAAAAGAAGATTGCCCTTTACTATTAATATTTGAAACTTAGAAAAGGCTCCTTAGTTCAAGCCAGCACTGGTCGACATGCACATTTTCTGCAATTGTAGAGTAACAGTAATTCTTGGAAGAGTAAATCCACTTTTATCCAGCCATAGATAAAATCCGCCCCATTCGCTTGAATGAGAACAACTTGTAAAAGAAACCATTTTCTTACATGTTTTTTATTTTCAAAGATAATTACAGTAAATGGCTTTAGTCTTTGAATTCCAAATGTAAGAACCATTTAGAGTTATTTTCGAATATTTTTTCAAATTTTGACTTATAAAAGTAGAAAAAGGAAAAATTATTTTAATATGTATTTTTCAGACCTTAATAAAGTTAATCTCTTGAATTTATGAAAGAAAAACCGCCATGTTTACATATCATATAAGACAAGTCTTAAGTAAAGATTAGGTTTTATTCAGGTAGCTTTACTTATATTTTCATTTTAGTAGCCCTAGATTATCAAAATATTTAATTTTAAAAGGATGTGAGGAAAAATGAAAAGTATTTCATATTCACTGGTCATTTCTAAGATTTAAACTCACAGATTAAATTTGTAATTTGTCCCAGAATGTGAGGTAGGTTTAGTTAGATCAGGTACAATGTTAAGGAATAGCCTAGGTGGAATATTATTTTTCTTTTGAGTAAAGAAAAGTTGCTAATTGAAAAGTTTTCTTGAACTTCGAGCAAGTCACCCTTTGGTTTTTCACTCAGGAGTATAATAAATTTTCAGAATCCTTTCAATAAACAAAAAAATAATGATAAAGCCCTCCTTTGTTGAAGAATTTAGCCTAAACTAAGTACTTTTACTGCATTTTAAAGTGATCTTTGCAATAATAGTGCAAAGAAGATATTATCATTAGCCAACATTTTCATGTAAATTAAGGATTTATAAGACATTTTCCCTGTTAATTTGAGACACATTTAAACTAATTGAAACCTTAATGTTAAAGACTAAATTTTCCTTATTTTCTACCATAAAAATAAAGCTTCTCTCCTTCACTGCCCCCCCACATACCCCACAAAGTTGCAATGTTAGACAGTTTACTGAAAAATCAATGTTATGCAGTGAGCTATGATTATGCCATTGCTTTCCAGCCTGCGAGATAAAGCAAGACCCCATCTAGAAGGAAAGAAAAAGGAAAAAAGAAGAGAGAGAGGGGAAGGAAGGAAAAAGGAAGGAAGGGAAGGAGGGAGGGAGGGAATCATGACTGTAATCCTAGCACTTTGGGAAGCTGAGGTGGGAAGATCACTTGATGTCAGGAATTTGAGACCAGCCTGAACAAGAGTAAGACCCCATCTCTACAAAAAATATAAAAATGAGCCAGGAGTAGTAGCATACACGTGTAGTCCCAGCTACTCAGGAGGCTGAGGCAGGAGGATTGCTTGAGACCAAGAGTTTGAGGTTGCAGTGAGCTATGATGATGCTATTGCACTCTAGCTGGTGCAACAGAACCAGGGCAACAGAGTGAGACCCTGTCTAAAAAGAGAGAAAAAGAAAAAAGAAAAGAAATATTGAAAGGGTTTTGTGGTTACAAATATAGGCCCTATTCAGACATGGAACAGAATTCTGTATTAGCCACAGAGAAGCTACATAACTTTGAGCAAGTCTCTTAAAACTCAGTTATGCTTTGCTCATTAATAAAATAAGCATGATATTAATAGTACCATTATGCTGTTATGAGGTTTCAAAGAGATAATGCTTTAAAGTACATAGTCCATCTCTCTATATTATTATTGTTAACCTATGGAGAACCCATTCCCTACACTAGAAAATTTCCTAATCCCAATATGTAATTAATGTGTACTTAGGAGAGCTGAATTTGAGTTAAGATGTCAAAAGGCAATGTATTAAATACCAATAGAATTTTATTCCTTCTTTCCTCTTTCTTTCCTTGTTTCTGCCTTCCTTTCTCGTTCTTTGTGTCTGTCTTTCTTTTTCTTAGTATCTATCATCATTTTTTGCATAGTGTATTAAGTTCTAATAGTAACACTCTATGTTAAAAAACTAAATAATATTTTTGGAATTTAACTATAGATTTCCAGTCAGACAGTGACAGTTTTAATCCTACACTGTGGGAAGAGCAGAGACAACAACGCATGACTGTTGCTTTTGAATTTGAAGACAAAAAAGAAGATGATGAAACTGCTGGGAAAGTTAAGGTGAACCTTTTTAGTTTTTGTTTCTTCTTTCTTCTTCATATTATTTTTGTTTGTCCATTATTATTATTCAAATAAATTTGGGAACAAATTAAGTGACCTCTGCTAGAAAGTCAAGTACATCTTCCAGTCTCATGATGGTACCTTTCATTACAGCAGTCTGATAGTTGTAGAAGCATTGGTGTGCTTCAGAATGAGACTAATGTCCCAAATCTGAATGAGCAAATTTGATATGCCACCCCATCCTACAGAATGAGAGAGATTCAAGCTGAGAGAAAGTAAAAAAAAAAAAACTCTGAGTGATGGACTTCACCTAAGCACCTTATTCCATCTTTGACACACTGCAATGGGTGTCTTTTAATCACTGAGCAAGGCATCATGCAGACTGTATAAGTCCAAAATACACATTTATGGAAGAGTCAATTGATTAATATGTTACATTGACATTAAAATCGCTGAAAGGTTCTGTGTCCCTGGGATATTTGAGAAGAATTTATGAGTTTCCTTAAATGTAAGGACACATTTTTAAAGGAGATGAGTGCATAATGGCAGGTGATGTTCCTTAGGGAAAACACCTTAAATATTTTTTACCTCACAGCATATTTTTATTTTATTTTTATAGCTTTAGGGGGTACAAGTGCAGTTTTGTTACATGGATATATTGTCCAGTGGTGAAGTCTGGGCCTTATAGGACCTAATGCCCAAACAGTATATACTATACCCAATAGGTGATTTTTCATCCCTCAATCTGCCCTCCCAGCCTCCCACCTGTTGGAGTCTCCAATGTCTATTATTCCACTCTGCATGGCCATGCATAACCATGGTTTAGCTTCTACTTATGAGTGAGAATGTCTAATCATATTTTTAAAAAATCTTTATTCCAACTAGTTTAAGTCAAGGAACAGACTAAATTTTTAAATCTATGTTTCATGTTATCATGGCAACATCTTGAATCTCTCATTTATTTTTTATAATTTTATCTGTGTACTTTTTCCATCATGGATACTAACAGCTCTCACTCTTAGTGACTAATTACCTAAATAATTATATTTACATCCTATTAATAAATTTAGATTGTGTGACGTATTCTTCTCTGTCCTCTCCTTCCCACATTTTCTACACTTAAGCCAGTACACTGTAAAACCTTACAAGAATTAGGCAAGATAATTGAACTCTACTGACAAGACCTACCTATATCATTATGGAGAACCCAGAATGGATTCCCAAATGCAAATTAAAAATTTTGTTAAAGATTTGGGTTTTTAAAAAATGTTTCTCGATGGTTGGTTAGTGACATCTAACAACCAAATAGACATTTTTTTTAACTTATGAATTCCTTGAAAAAATAATGCTAAACTAAAAGCAAAAAAACCCAAACCATTAGAACATTTCAGTTCCTCTTTTAAGGATTTCATATGTTAAATACAGAACCAATGGATGATGCATTCTATGCTAGACCTCTGATTCATTTTTATATCTCACTGGATTGTCAAAAACTGCATGCTTCTTCCTGAAAATTTATATTCAAAGGATCCAAGAAGAAAAGAGTGCATTTAATATATTCTGGTATATGTGTCAATGAAAACATAAAATATAGTAAATGCAAACTGTTATTTAGAAGCCCTGTTTGTGTGTGATAAGATCAGGTTTGTTTATAATCAGAGTAGGTTCATTATACTTTAGAGTTTTTTTTTCTTTATGTTTATTTACATTTGGTTTTTTATATATTTCTAAAACAACTTGTGTTTCCAAAATCTCAAACTACTTTGACTAATTTGAATATTTCCAATGCCGTTGGCTATTGGACAAATTAGAGCACAAACAAACTTCTAAATAAATCATCATGGATATATGATGAATGGAATATATTGTAATCTTATACTAAACTAATCATACTTTTCTGGTTCATTACATGTACATTCAATTTAGCACCATTTTACCTTTAATTTACATGAAATCTAAAAAGGAACCATTGACCTATGCTATCAACTTTCAAATGGACTAGAGTATAATGCCCTACTTATAGTGTGTATAGCGTAGTATGAATGCTGCATTGTGTGGAGAAACTGTGACACTTTCATATGATATTGATACTGTTTTCTTACATGGACTTAAAACTAATTTTATCATGATTGTTTTAAATGTATTACCCAGAGTGAAAGAAAAAAAAAATTGAGAGTAGAAAAACGATAAAGTGAAAGTATTGCTACAGTGCTCCTCTTTCTCCCAGAAAATGGAGATTCCTTCTCCCACAGGATCTCTCCTGCCAAGCCCCCTGGGAAAGGGGCCAGCGTGGGATTACTCTCCAACCTGCCAGACTGTCTGGCGACTGCTGCACACCATGGGCCAGGTGTGATCAGCAGATCCAAGATATGCCCGTCCCCCAGAATGACCCACAGCTGGCATGGGGTTGTATAACTGGCCTCCAGCAGGAAAGGAGCATGTGTACTCCATTGCCAGTTGCAGCACAATCCACCACTCTTCCCTCTCTAAGTGGCAGACAGGTAGGCCTAGGTGTTTGAGGTAGGAGAATCCCCCCTTGTACAGGCAACCTTGGAACAATGGTTTATGGGGTATGTTCTGCATGATTTGGGGAAGAAATGTTGATCACACAGGAGCCTTCAAATTGCCAGTGTTTGATCCCGATTTAATTTTTTGTTTATTGACATTGGCAATGGGGTGGGGAGGACTGATTCATAGGGGAGGGAACATCACTGTGAGGTCCCTATTGGTGGGATATCTGGCATGGTTTTGGTTTTTGAGTTGGGTGTTTCATTTTTATTTGCATTTTTTTTTTTTGTATTTTGAAAGATTTTTTTCTTTAAAGTGTGAGAATACCAATAGTCGGGCAGAATGTTGACAACACTATTGATACGATCTAAATTGTCCCCTCCACACATATGCACATTTTTTATAATGTCAATTCTAGAAGAGATTAAATAGCCAAAACTTAATGCTTGAAATAGCATGAGATTTAAATTGAGATTTGCTGAAAGTGGACGTTGAGCCAAAGATAGACGTATGCTGAACAGCATCAATTTCCTTTAATTTGAAGACCACAGATAAATGAATTCCTGTAAGAGAAGATTGGGCTGAGAGTTTAGCAAATAGGGTTTCTTTATCTCAGTGGATTAGGTTTCTTAAGAGGTAAAGAGGGGAGGAGGAATCATGTCTTAATGGAACATGAAAGAACACTACATTTTTTGTAAACTTTCCTACCCACATGTAATGGACTATATTCTATTTCAGTGTCTTATATTCTTTCTGCAATATAAGGCAAGATGAGAATGCATTTTCCTAACCGAACCTGCTATAAGTTTCCTTTTTTGGTAAACCATTCCAATTAATTCCTAGAATAAGATAATTAACAATCAATGATCAAAGCACTAAGTGTTATTTCTCTTACTGGAATTTATAATCAAATCAAATTAGAATTTGATCATGATATGAAATATAATATATTATATGAATATAATATATTATATGAAAAACATAGTTCTGTATGAATTCAAGATATCATTTCTGAATGCCCGAGCTATTATCATTAAGTAATTCTTTCTTCATTGCTAAGTTTTTGGGGGTCTCCAATATCTTACAGCTGCTATTTGCATTTACTGCACTGTATTTAGATCTGAGATACACAGAATATTGAGAAACATTTGTTTTCCAAAATTAAAATAATATTTCAGTAAAAATATTGCATTTTAATAAAATGTATATGTGAAATGAGCAAATACTTTATAGTGAGTGATAAACATAATACTTCTGCAAGAATATAATTGATGGATTTTCCCACCTATGCTTATAATAAATGATTTTATATCTTTTTTAATCCCAGTAAAAGTAAGGGACTATTTATAGACTATATATTTAGAAATATAAAGAAACTGCTTTTGTATTTGGGTATTACTGAGCTATTAGTATAACTCGGTTTATGATCATATTTATTCATTTCTGATGCAGTGCATACATGACTTGAAAAGTAGGAAAGCAAAATAATCTGTAAAAGGACATAAAATATGCTTGTATAGAGCTTACAAACAGAATTTTAAAAGAAATTATAAAATATTGCACTTTACTTAGCTTTATTTTTTAAAAATTGAAATTATTTTGTTATTTAATTCAATAAAATTCATATTTTAAGCTTACAGTATTTCTCCTCAAATATTATACAAACATGTCCTGCACCCATACCAAGGAATATCTCTGAGATAAGTAACACTTGTGTAACATAAGCCTTAAAGTCAAAAGAGACATTAAGTTTGAATCTAGGCATTGTACCTACTAGCTGTATGACCTTAGGCAAGTGACACTGTCTGAGCCCCAACTTTCTTTCTGTAAAGTGGGAACAGCTGTTGCAATGGGTTGTGAAATTTAAATGAGATTTAGTTATAAATTAATGATAAATTCTACAATAATTTATTAATCATTTATCATTTAGTATATAAATATTAATTTAAGTCCATAGTACCTATTTTTATTATATAAATAAAATATCTATTTTTGTTTATTATATAAATAATTAATAATACATTAAATATCCCTATAAAATATTGAGCATGGTACCTGACACATGGTAGATACTGAATAAATGATAACTTATGTTGCTGTATACAGTCTGAAAAAAAGCTACAGACAAGTTACAGGTACTATGGCTAGACACATACACAGTAATTTGGATTACCTAAGGAATCTAGACTTTAAAAAGATATAAGTAAAACCTGATATTAGAAATAGTACCTAATCTCTGCATAGTACTTATAAATTTTCAAAGGAACAACCTTCATATTTTTCTCATTTTAGCTCTAGATTTACCCAAGTACATGGGAAAGATATCATTCCCATATTATATGAATAGGAATGACAGAAAGATTAGTGGCTGGTAGCTAGTTGGAAATACATTTGTGGCTTAACTTTAAATCTTTTGACTCCAAGTCCAGTAAGTTTTGCTAGTAGACTAGTAAACAGGAAGCAAGAAACTTATTTTCTAAGTGAAACAAATCTAAGCTTTATGAGACCTAAAGCTTCCATAATTCGGGGAGGGGACTTTTTTGGAAAGGAATATGAAATTCCATGTAATACCTTAATAAACCCCTCATAAGACTTTAGAAGAGGTATATAACTTAAGCTTCTTTAACTGCATGTTAAATCTGTTTCTAGATTTAAATATTGTCACAGAAATAAAATATTCAAACATATTCTGGTGATGTAACTAAAATATCACATTTACTTCTTTTTAAAATAACCAGAAAATATTGGTACCATGGCCATAAGTAAATAATTATCTAATTGTGTCAAATGGGACATGGCATCTATGAAAGTAGATTACATTATTCAATGAAATATTTAGCTCAATTAAGGAATAACACATTTCTTTAGCCTTCCATTCAATTTATAAGTATAATTTTAGTGTTGAGGATTTTTAAGTTAGATAAAATTTTAATTTAATGCTATTTGCACTTATTTTTCATTCATATACCACTGGTTATTAAAAATCAAAATACGTTCTTAATTGGCATGATAGTTATACCATTATACCATTTACTTTCTAAAAAATGTAGTTTTTTTACTTTTAGCCCTTTGATGTCAAATACTTTTGAACAAGTACAACAACATAATTTAAAAATTAGACTTAATTTGTGTTTAACATTTCTAATACCAATTTAAACAGATGATCCAAGAATGCATGAATCCCAATGAAATTTGTCAAGCATGGATTTCATTCTTTTTATATTTAGTTAAGAATGCATTATAAACTTAAGTACTCTAGGATGTATTTATTTTATACTCTAATAACTTACAGTTTTTTTGTATCGAATCTAACTTTGTCTTGGGTTATATTTTTATAGCTTTATTTCTATATGTTACCAATTTCATGCTTATTTGAGATTAAACTACAGTTAGGCAATATTTACCTTAACAAAATTATCTGGCTTTTCATCTGTTTTCCAAATATTTATTGAAAAAATAATTTTATACTTTTAGTATTGAAAGGAATGTTAAAAATCATCTAGTAGAGTCTAGTCCCAGTATTTGATGAGCCACTAGGAAGACAAATATACTAGAAAGAATAACAAAGTTGGTGGATTTGCTAAAACTGCAGATGAGCAAAAGTGTTTGAATTTGTATTCATACCACCATCATAGCTCCTTACATTCCATGAGTTACATAGGTGTGTGGGGGTGGGTATGTATGTGCCCCTTCCTCTTTTTCCTGTTCTCTTTTCCCACTCTTCCTCTTCCTCCTTCAGCTTCTCTTCCACCTTCTCCCCTCCACCTCCCCTCCCCCACACACACACTTTCCACAGACGCATACTCACCACAATCACATAAACCATTCCATTTTGTAAAGTTGGTTCTACTCAGATGCAACAAGACACAATTGTTGGAACAAGCCAGAACAACTAAATCTGCCCCTTATTTTTTCTCCACTCCCTTTGAATCAGCATGAGCAACTCATATTTATTCTATTTTAAATATAATAAACACTCTGATATGGGATATTCTATATGGAATGTCTCATATTTTCTCTCATTAAATTCAGTGTTAAGAGAAGTAATGAATATGTGTTCCCAAAACTCAGGTTGATACCCCAAAAATGAATTCACAAATGGAAATAAATAGCTGGATAAGTAAAAGCCAAAATTTACATGTTTGCCTAAAATATCTTTAAAAAATGGTCTCAATTTTTTATTCCTCTTTATTATAAGATATTACCCAAGAAGAAGGTTATTTTCTTAGGGTAAAAACTAAGTATAAAAACCACTCTGAAGCATTTTTTTTTCTTAGATTTTTACAAGAATTAACTATCCAATCTTTTGATGTAATATGTTAATTAACATAAAGTTAATGTCTACTTGGGCAGCGGATATTTTCAACTCCACATTTTTTAATACACAGCTCTACTTGTAAATCTCTTGGGGTCTCCTCACATCACCTTCATTGGTACTCTGAAAATATTCTTAACATCAAAATTATTACTTACAGATAATTAAGATAGGAAAGGGAACAGTGTCTAAAGTATAAAAGCAGCTGATAGTAAATTAAATGATTAAATTTCTCAGAGATTACCAGTCACTTAGGTGTTTGACCTACTGCTATTTCCACCATCTATAGGGTAGGTCTAAAGATAGGCTTTAATCCAAAAGTTGTTTATAATCTAGAAAGGAGGGAAGGGGTAGAGAGAAGTCCTGTGAGGCCGAATGGGAGAACACTATGTGTTCTACTCTGTAGCATTTTCTCAGCCGGCTCAACACTCACTGTATTGCATTTGGTTATACTACTGCACATAAAATGGGGGAGTTTTGTGAACATGCTTGCTGAAGTTATTTTTATGTAAATTTCTTTTTACAAACTTCTAGGTTGAAATAAACCTAAAACGATATCCAACTCCTTACCCAGAGGATTTAAAGAATATGGTAAAATCTGTTCAAAATCTGGTGGGTAAGCCAAGCCATGGAGTGCGTGTTGAGAATTCAAATCCAACTGCTAACACGGAGCAAACTGTGAAAGAAAAATATGAACACAAGTGGCCGGTGGCCCCAAAGGAGATTACAGTGGAGGTATTTGAAGGTTATTGGTAATTGCCAGTGTGGTTTGGATTTTTTGGAATTTTAAATGATATGGGTTTTTTTTAACTTAATAGCTCTTTCCTGATAAGTGCTTTTTTTTCCAAAAATATAAATGATCTCTCTACTCTTTCTAATTATGAGGATTGCATTTAATAAATCACAGACAAATGATGCCCTCGGCCTAAAATCATGAATACAGCCTCAAAAGTTCCAATACACACAGAATGAATAGTTGTCATCCAACCAGGCCTAGCCAGAGAGTGCAGTGCTATTTTGGCTACCCCAAATTTTGATTGTATCAGTCATTAGAAAAGACTAACCAAAGATTTTTTATTCTGCAAATTTCATAAAATTCCTACTCACATTTAGAGCACAATTTTTTTTAATGTTTTTATGTTTGGGTTGTAACCTTTATAGGAAACACCAGTGTTAACAACAAAAAGGGAAGATAACTTTGAAATTCAGGTTTATGGAAACTAGTCATGTGAAGCTTAATTCCTATATTTTAGAATGAGTTAGAAATTCATCCTTATTGATTTGTGTGGTCTGAAAAGAATTCAACTACATTTATGCCACCTCTACTATCTCTCTCATCAACTCTTCAGCTAATTTGGTTATCATCTTTTTATCTTCATTAGGACATAACTGGTATAAGTACATCTAGAAGTTCCCATAACTACTCAAAAATCTAGACTGGCAAACCTCTTTTACAAATCTGCATTTCATAGCATCAATTTGTTGCATTTATTAAATACCAACTATATATGTAACACTGTGCTAAACACTGTGAGAGAGAGAAAAGAAATATAAAATGGGTCCATAATCCCCAGTTAATTTAAAGCCTAGGATTCAGATACACATAACACACATGAAGTGATTAGATACAAAATATGTCATGGTTGGTTGTGTGATAGAGAATATAATACTCTCAGTTAATGTTAGACTGCGTATTAAAGATTGAATTATTCTTTTAAAGTGAAAAAAAGAGAAAGGCATTCCAGGCAAAGGGAATATCTTGAGCAAAAACAAGGACAGTGTGCATATTTGCCAGGAGAGCAACCAGCCTGCCCTAGAAGAGGGAAATATAGCTGTATTTCTAAGGAAGATGTTTTCTTAAGTATTTATTTTCATTGTTTTAGCTTTTTGCTTATAAATTGGTATTATTGTACTTTCTCCTTTCCAAAATATTACACATATATTATAGCAAAACAACAGGCTTCTCTTTACCTCTAAGATATTGCAAAACTATAAAATATATTGCAAATATATGCAAATATTGCATATATTGCAAATATATTCAAAATATAAAAAGGAAGAAAACCAACATTTAGCAGGCACACATTAAATACACACATATACTTTTTATTCAAATCTCATGTATCACACAGTTTAACATCAAAATACCTATGCAGTCATGAAAACTTATAAACTGGATAATTTTACTATAATATAAAATAAGAACATCCTAAGATTTCTTAATGCAGGGATGGGATAGGTGAGGCAGGGAAAAGATAGATGGCTTTGGTCTTGAATTGGATAATAACCCTACAGTAAAGTAAATAAATCTTAAAATTGTCCCACAAGCACTTCAAGCTTAACATATCCAAAATTAAATTTAATGTTTCCTCCCCAAACTTGCTTCTGCTCCTGTATTATTGATCTTGATCTCAGCTGGCACCATTATCTACCATTTCATTCAAGCTAGAAATTTGAAAGGTGTCTTGATTTCTTTCCTTCTTTCTCTCCACTTCCTATCTCTTTCAAATAATTACCAAAGCCCATACATTTTTACCTAAGTGTTTTCTTTCTCTCTCCCTCTCTCACTCCCTCTCCTTTTCTCTCCCTCCCTCTCCCTCTCTCTCTCTATCCCTCCCTCCCTCCCCCCTCAGGTCCTCAACTCTGTCCTGCATTACCAACTGCCTTTCTTGGCTTTTCTTGTCCCCAGCCTCTTCACTGCCTTGTCAATGATCTTTCTAAAATGCAAATCTAATCATATCCTTGCCCTCCTTAAAAACACTACAGTAGCTTCTTATTAACTACACAAAATCTAAGCTTCTTAATTAACTAAGGTACCCATACTAAATAAGGCTAAGATTAAAGTTCAACTTTCAGGTTTAAATTTATTTATGTGACTTTCCCAACCCCCTTTTTAATTTTTTTCTTATACTAGCCTTTTCCTTTTAAATAGAAATTTCACTGCTAATTTCAATATTTTGCCTAAAATTGAGATTCTAGATATTCCTTCCCTAACTTTTAACCAGCCTAGAGCAAGGAGAAGCTGTTGCTTTCTGTATCATCCTTCTGTCTCAAATTGACTGCAGCCAAATTAAGGGTCATACTCCATTTCTTCAATGTCAGATTTAATAGATACAGATAACAAAGCATCTAGCTGATCAATGTATACTGAGCATTTGTTATATGTTTTGTACTTGTATGCTATTTTTGAGTCATTATTATTTAGTTATCACTGCCAAGAATGTGGAAAAGGGTATTATACACTGCGTGATATATTTATCCATGTGATTAAATAAGGACAACCAAGAAAAAAACTAAGAACAGAGGTAGGCAGGACCAGAAGTGGAAAACAGAAAGAAAAATCAAGGTAACTAGATTACAAATGCATTGAGTAAGGGGGGAAGGGAAAGGTAAATCAACATTTATATCTCTCTTTCTGTTTGCCAACCATATGACAAGAGCTTTAACATATGCTAAGCTAGACAAAAAACAGGGCTGGAGAGCCATAAGAACAACAGAGCAAGGAGAGATGGAGGACCCCCTATTCTCCCTTTTTTCTTTATGATATCTTGTGGAGTTTGCATTTGCCTTTTCCCAGCTCTCCTTCTGTGGCTAGCACTTCCTCATCCTTCAAGTCTCAGCTTGAAGGTCATCTCAAGGAAGGTCTTCCCTTATAACCCTGATCAGTCGCACCCTCTGACTTTCTCAGTCACATCACCCTATTTATTTGCACTAAAATATAACAAAAACATTCTTGATTACTTTATTTATTGACATCAGACTGTGGGGGCAGGAGCCATTTCTATCTTGACCTTCATTGTGTTCCCGGAGTCTATCACAGCACCTAGGAAGAGGAGGAGCACTTATTTGTGAATAAGTGAATGATTGATAGAGTCTAGGATTATAACTCTGGTAACATGTCTGTCTCTTCATCCAATTAAAAAAAATTGATTGAAGCCAAGGACAATTTCTGAGTTTTTGTTCAATTAATGATTAATTGATTATCGCCTGCCTTACCTATCCACACTTTATCACTTGTGTGCTGACTAAACTCCTGGTATACAAATGCCCTTACTGTCTCAGTAATTTTGTTACAGTGACGCTAGACCAAAAGAAATACCTAGTAGTTCCATTTAAGTAGTTAAACCTAAATAACTTAAATATTTTTGCCCTACATAGTGGTCATTTGAAAAACCAATGCACATAAATGGAAAGAGAAAATAATATTTTTATTTCATTCCCAGATAACCAAAACCAAAATATTAATGAGATATATGCACCTTTTAGATACTACTTACCTTCTCAAACCTAGGAATCATAGTGAAAAACCACAGCTCTAAGTTATGTTTTGCCTTAATTTTCAAGTGGCACTTGCTTTTTGATCACAGCAACCACCAAAAATCCAGCTTCGCAAAAATTGTCTTCAAAAGGAATGTTCAATCTAATGTTGAAAGTGAGAGCTACTTCAAGCTGGCAATTTGCACAGTATCTGACTGATGTCAAATATTGCTTTGTTTCCCTTGAACATTTAATATAACCCATAGTGTCCCTGTGAATTGCAACATCACCCATGGGTACCTAAGAGCCCAGTTTGGGAACCAAGGTAAAGGGCTTTTAAGTCTAGCAGACGTGAATTGAAATCTTGGCTCTACCTCATTACCAATTATGTGACCTTGACAAGTCGAGTCACTAAAACCTTTCTGAGCTTTGACTTCTTTATCTTAAAAACACAAAATAATAACACCCTTCAAAGTTTTTGTGGAGATGACAACAGATAATAATAGGTATTTATAAACAGCTCCAAGCACAGTTCTTGGCACAGAGGAAGGCTACAATAAATGATAATTTCCTCCCCTTCCTCAAGGGAATGATGTGCCACTTCCTGCCCCGTTCTTCTTTAATCCTTCTGCGGTCACTACCGGGACACCTATTCACCATGTCCACCACCGCTTTCAAAAATGTTCTACACTTTTCTTTTGGTTAGGAGACTCATCCTAATCTTTCTCTATAGAGGGACCATATCTTTCTCCTGGTAATAGAGAACTGTCAGTTGCCCTTAAAAATTTCCTTAAATTGCCTGTATTACTAGACTGGACTCTCAAAAGCTCAAAAATAAGCTTTTTTTCCTTTCCTTTGACTTCTACCTTAGGCTCCCTTTCTCTTTGGCAGCAGCAGCCAAGATGTCATTTGAACAGTGGAAAGGCCAAGGGGTACAGAAGAAAATTTTACCTTTTCTTTCTCCTTCACTTCTGTCTCTGTACCAGAAAGAAATATGGTTCAATGTGCTTACAATGGGATCACCACCAAATCTGACTCTCTACCAGTAACTTCCACTGCCTTCACCCATAGAAGTAGTCCCCAAAATTTCACCCACTTTTCCAACAGAAACTCAATTCCTCAAGCCTCTATAAGAGAATTTATAGAGACAAAGTCAATGATTAATTTACTTTGTTGGATAGTTAACGTTGTTCTGTGAAGCCCATTTGAGAAATGAACTTCACTTAGGATAGACAAAATGGTATACACAGTATCACAGAGAAAATCTTTGAATAGGACAGATCCCAGTTCAAATCCAGGCTCTATCACTTATTAAGTTTGTGAATTAGAATTATGACTTTACCTCTCTGAGCCTCCATTTCCTTATTTGTAAAACAAAAATTATAATAATTATTTTAAAATAATGAATAATTATAAAAACCAATGTTATATTTAGAATAATTAACAGGGACAATACAGATAAAGTGTTTAGCACAATGGATGCTCCTTTACTGATGGCCATTATCATCATTGTCGTCATCATCATCGTCATCACTTTGCTCATAAAGATAAGAGAATCTACCTGGATCAGTGCAAATTCATCATTCTTGCTTCAGTAGTGTCATCTCTTAGGTGGAGGGCCACAGAACTCTAGGGATGAAATGCAAGTTCACAATTAGCTGATAATCATACTCTTCCTCATCACTAAGGCTCTTTTTGATTGACAATAGAAATTCTTGAACAGGATCAGAAACTTGAACCTGAGTCATACCCTAGCTACCATGCAGAGTTCCGGTCACAATTTTGGGATACAAGTTTGAAAATTTGATCAATGCAAATAAGATGACTTGAATACTGACTATGTAGGAAATAAGGGAAAAAAATTAGACTATATTAACATTCTGCACTTGTACAACTATTTGGTTTGCTTTTTTGTGTTTCTATTTTATTTTTGTTTTTAAATAAAACAAAAGTCCTATACTTGTAATTAGGTGTAATAAGAATATTTCCTTTTAAAATTATTATTTCAACAAATAAATTACCTTTAGAGTCATAGAATATTAGTACTAAATAGGAATTAACACTAATTCCTATTATCTGTTACCTTTATTTTAATGATGAATTGAATAAGATCCAGAGAGATACACTGACTTGCCCAAGGTAACCTGATTAATAAATGATTTAAAAAAGAAGCAGAAATAGAATGGAAATACGACACCTTATAACTAAATTTTTTTTTGACAAGTCAACACATTTTATGCCTTTCATGGTACTGTTTTGCAAATTCACATCTTCTTTGAAATTTCTCCAAAGGTATGTAAAGGTTTTTATTCTCTATTCTGTCACCTCAAAACTTTATTGTACATTTCTTATGCTAAACCTTTGAAATGATTTTCAAAATCCATGAAAACACAGATTTCCCTCTTCGGCTACAGAATTTTCATCAATCCCAGTCTCTTGCCTATCCCTCTTCAAATCTGATATTTCATTTTAAGTCCTTTGTGTGCTCACAGCTGAGCTGACCAGGAGGCAGCATAATATAACGGAAGATCACTGGAATAGAACCCAAGAAAATCCTGCTCCAGTGATGGATCTTCGTCTAATTATCTGTGTGAGCCTAGGCCTGAGCTCAGTCTCAGAACCCATCTCTAGAAACCAAAAAAGTTGGGCTAGAGCTAGATAATATTTCAATTTTCTTCTATTAAAATTTCTTTAAAAAAATTAACAAGTATCAGGTTTTTCACAGGCAAATATTTCCATACAAATCTAACCAAAATAATCCTCGAGGTTAGAATTTAAGCTAAGAGTTAAAGAAAGGGATGTGTTTCTCTGCAATGCCCAAAGACCTAAGCCTGTCACTGTGGGGGTCCTTGGCAGTATATTAAATTTGTAGTAAGAATTTCTGTCTGTTTACTATACCAATCAATTAGTTATAAGGCAAGACTTTTTAAATTTATATTTTGTCTTCAAATATATTCTTTGCCTGATTTAATAAAATATTTCTAAATGTGTCATATTAATGTCCCAAACTAACAAGATAAGGAATTAAAAACTAAGGCCAGGTGTAGTGGCTCATACCTCTAACCCAGGGTACCTTGGGAGGCTGAGGGGGGAGGATTCCTTGAATTCAGGAGTTCAAGGTTGCAGTGAGCTATGATTGCTCCACTACAATCCAGCCTAGGTGACAGAGCAAGACTGTCTCTAAAAAAAAATACTAAAAACTTAAAAATAAATGAAAATTCAACTTTGAATTAAAATTAATCTAAAGTTTAAGACAAAGACATAAAGATAGTTACTATGCATAAATTTATATCACTACTTACTTATAGGCATAGATAAGGCATTTTTTTATGTAGAAGAAAGTGAAAATTTTGTATTGCCTTCCCTAATGCTCTCGCTACCTGGTTACTGGGAATGATAATATGAATTATAGAAGATCAATGTGTTCATTAGTCGTGTGTTCATTAGTCATGAAGTTATAGTTTTATACCAGTGTTGCTCATTACATTCAATGAATGGATATAGAATGAAGATTTAGCAGACTAGATTGGTCGTGAGAAAACTAGAAACCTTAGGAAGAGGCATGTTAGAACTAGAGAAATTGCTGAGATGATTACTTGGGAAACAGTAAAAATTAAGAGGGAGAGTGGGGAAAGAGCAGGATTTATAGGACCCATCATTGCATTAATGTGGCTAGGAATGCCAAAAAAACTCTTAGAGAGTTCACTCTTTAAAATTCTTACATGTGTATATATCATATATATGTATACATCATACTACTCATATATGGCTTATCATAATTGGCTGGTATTACAGTGAGTTATGTCTTATCTTCCCAACTAGATTATAAACTCCCAAAGGGCACAGGCCACATTTTGTCTTTCTTTGGAACCTCCTCCACAGTTCTTTGCACAGTGTCAGGCATATGAGCAATATGCAAAAAAAAAAAAAAAAAGTCTGATGAATAAGTGGCCTCACTTAAATTAGAAAAAAAAAAAAATAGTGCTTAACTCAGAGTTGCATATGGTTCATTTCTCCCAGTGGTCCACAGTGCATTAAATTCTAGAGCCACATCTTTGAATCTGAGCCAAATAAAGATATTGCCATCTTGGTTAACCATTGTTTAAATGTTTACTTTCCTTGTCCTATATTATTATATCTCTCAGGATTCTTTTGTTCATCCAGCTAATGAAATGAGGATTGGGGAACTTCACCCTTCATTAGCTGAGACCCCTCTGTATCCACCCAAACTTGTTCTGCTAGGGAAGGACAAAAAAGGTAACATTATGACCCTGATGTGGGAAATATGCCGCAAATGCATGTGCATGATGAATCACCAGTTGTACATTATGATACACCATAGTCTATAAAAATATTTTACAAATATACATCTCTAACATTAATCGGTATGGTATCTGTTTTTCATACTTGCTCTTCTGTGTCTGTAATTGTCAATGTTCATAGCCTTGTAATGTTTTTGCCCTTTAAATTTCAGAATCAACTGATGAGTCTGAAGTTGACAAAACTCACTGTCTGAATAACAGTGTTTCCTCAGGCACTTACTCAGACTACTCGCCTTCCCAGGCCTCTTCAGGATCCTCTAACACCCGGGTTAAAGTGGGGTCCTTGCAGACAACAGCTAAAGATGCAGTACATAATTCTTTGTGGGGTAACAGGTGTGTTTAGAATCCCCTCTTTTTTGTTCCCAAATGCTTATTTTCAGCAACTTTTTAAAAAAATGGAATCTTCTTAATTTTGGAATTGTATTCGGCACAATTCTATGAGTGGCATAGAAGACAGAAGAGGCAGGTAAGCAAATGTAGTTCACTCGGGACTTTCAAGTACAGATGAATCCATCCTACAGGTGATGCCAGTCTGGAGACCTGCACATCTCCAGAGGGAGACATGGTAGATTAACAGGATGGGATGATAGAACAACAACTTTTAAAAATCAAAAATTGTGTTTGCCCAACACTTTTTGATGAAACATGTGGACATTTTGCCATCCAAAAAAGATGCCAGGAAAGCACTTATGTGCCTGATACAGAGTAAATGTTCAATAAATTATCATGTTCAATAACTATCATCATTATCATTATGATGTTATCACAACCTGGAAAAGTTAGAATGTATTTAAAAGTACTTAATCTTTCCAAAATGCCTCCTACTCTATATTACTCCAATTTTATGGATGAAAAACAAAAACCACAGAGCACAATACAGTGACTCAATAAGATAGTATTTACCCAGTTCTAATTTTTTATAACTTATTGCTGTGTTTTTTTTATACTACAAAAAAGCAAATAAAAATTGTCAAATTATAGGTAATCAATAACTTTTACTAATATTTTACTAATATTGCCACTATTGGCATATCTTTAGTAATTCATGAATAACTATTTCTATTCATCAATGCCCATGATAAAAATATTAACTCTCTCAGTTTATAAATTCATTATTTTTGTATGAGCTGAGATTAATTTAGATACTTTTAAAAGATACTTTCTAAATGTACATTTTTAAAAATTAGCAGAAGCACATACAAGTATTTCCATCATTAACAAAAGGTATATATAATTCAATTTTAGTGTGTTTATAATAAACTTAGAAAAATTACCATCTGCTAGAAATACTATGGTCAGTGGTGTAAACATGCCAATAACCTAAAGTCATAATATAACTTACATTCTAGAGAAATATACCTGAATGTGCTCTCTATAAATTGTCATTTAGTATTTTTAAGACCTGGCCTTCAAGTAAATGTTATTTGAAGACAATTTAGATTCATTAGATATACCAAGCATTTGTAGGAAAGGTACTCTCAAATAATATTTTGGAAAATCAGAATCTCCAGGGATGAGTACCAGGAATCACATGATTCTAATTATCAGTCAGGTTTCAGGGCCATTACTGAAAATCTATATATGTCATTCATTCATTCCTTCAACAAATATGTATTTAATGCCTACTGTGTGCTAGGCACTATTCTAGGCATGAAGAGAAAAAGATCTCTGTTCTCGTGAGTTTACATTCTAGCAGAGGACACGAGACAATATACAATACATATAATAGGTAAATAAATTATATAATATGCTAGAAGGTGATTATTAGTAGGAAGAAATAAAAGTTAGAGGAGGGTAAACGGATGGCTTTCTTTTGAACATGAAATAATAACACTATCTTGATCACAAGTCAGGTGAGGATGAATGAGCAGCTAAAGGACGGTGGCCTTCTTTGCTGCTTGCTCTCTTTCTGGCAAAGACCCAACTCTTCCTCATTTTCATAATTCTTCTTCCCTTTGCGTTCACAGAATGGCACCGCCTTTCCCACAGCCTCTCGATGCAAAGCCATTACTCAGCCAGAGGGAGGCTGTTCCCCCAGGGAATCTACCACAGCGCCCTGACAGGCTGCCAATGGGTGATGCTTTCACTGACAACTGGACTGATGGCTCACATTATGACAACACAGGGTTTGTTGCTGAGGAAACCACAGCAGAGAATGCCAACGATAATCTCTTAGGTTCAAAATCTAGAAGCACAGCTTCTCATGGACGCAGGCCTTTGATCAGGCAGGATAGGATTGTTGGTGTTCCCCTGGAACTTGAGCAGTCTACACACAGACACACACCAGAAACAGAAGTGCCTCCTTCCAATCCTTGGCAGAATTGGACCAGAACCCCTAGTCCTTTTGAAGACAGGACCGCTTTTCCTTCCAAATTAGAGACAACCCCCACTACCAGCCCCTTGCCTGAAAGGAAAGACCATATCAAAGAATCTACTGAAATACCTAGTCCTTTTTCTCCAGGAGTACCATGGGAGTATCATGATTCCAATCCCAACAGGAGTCTTAGTAATGTCTTTTCTCAAATCCACTGCCGCCCAGAATCTTCTAAAGGTGTTATTTCAATTAGCAAAAGCACAGAGAGGCTTTCCCCATTAATGAAAGATATAAAGTCCAATAAATTCAAAAAGTCACAGAGTATCGATGAGATTGACATTGGTACATACAAGGTTTATAATATACCATTAGAAAACTATGCTGCTGGGAGTGAGCACTTAGGAAGCCATGAGCGACCAGATAAAATGTTGGGACCAGAGCATGGTATGTCCAGTATGTCTCGAAGCCAGTCCGTCCCTATGCTGGATGACGAGATGCTCACTTATGGAAGTAGTAAAGGGCCACAACAACAAAAAGGATCTATGACAAAAAAAGTCTATCAGTTTGACCAAAGCTTCAATCCTCAAGGAATGGTGGAAGTGAAATCTGATAAGAGGATACCACCCCCTTTTCAACACAATTCGGAGTATGTGCAGCAGCCCGGCAAAAACATGGCCAAGGATTTGATTAGCCCTCGAGCGTACAGAGGATACCCACCAATGGAGCAAATGTTTTCATTTTCGCAGCCATCTATGAATGAGGATGCTGTGGTGAACGCCCAGTATGCAAGCCAAGGGGCAAGGGCAGGCTTCTTGAGAAGGGCCGACTCCCTGGTGAGCTCCACAGAAATGGCCATGTTTAGAAGGGTCAGTGAGCCGCATGAGCTGCCCCCAGCTGATAGGTACGGCAGACCTCCATATAGGGGAGGGCTGGATCGCCAGAGCAGCGTTACAGTGACTGAGTCCCAGTTCCTGAAAAGGAATGGCAGGTATGAAGATGAACACCCTTCATATCAAGAAGTGAAAGCTCAGGCGGGAAGTTTTCCAGTTAAAAACCTAACCCAGAGGAGGCCACTGTCTGCAAGAAGCTACAGTACAGAGAGTTACGGTGCCTCCCAGACCAGGCCAGTTTCAGCTAGGCCTACTATGGCAGCTCTTTTGGAAAAAATACCGTCTGACTATAACTTGGGTAACTATGGTGACAAGCCATCAGATAACAGTGATATAAAGACGAGGCCTACTCCTGTGAAGGGAGAGGAGAGCTGTGGTAAAATGCCTGCAGACTGGAGACAACAGCTGCTTAGACATATAGAAGCTAGAAGGTTAGACAGGGTATGTCTGGCATTTCTCTGTAAGAATATCTCTCCTGCCTTTAGTGTTACTTTATTGGCATTTCTAAGCACATGTAGTGAAGCATGAACTACATGAATGAGTAGATGATCAGTATTTTATTTATCTTTATATTGTGGGGGAAATGAATCATAATAGCTTTTTGTGGATATTGCGTAATGCTTTCTGAGAGTCCGTAACCTGCAGGTGAATTATTTATCGAATCTAGCCTAAATACTGTTAGTAAGAAAGAATTTGACTCTATTATATGGGATGCTGCTTCAATTGCTTTCTAGCCATTAAGGCAAAATGCCTCTTCTAGGACACAAAACTATTCTCTAGTGACCTAAAGAGTATGATTTTTATTGAATCTATAAAAAGTGAGTATTTTGCCCCTTTCTGAACAGACTCACTTATGTTAAAGTCAGGCCTAATTTGTTTATAAAATTTGCACATAGTTATTGCTATGGGACTACTAACATTACTACTTCTAATGAGCAATAATCTTCCCAGCAAGAAACAGAAAAATCAGCAGAGATTAAATCCCTCCTACACATAAATTTATTTAATAAAAATCCTGTCATTTAAAATGTTAGTTTTATATAGAAGGAAATGTTTAAACTCAAATTATACCACAGAAAACAAAAATAGATGGTGTCTTTATGAAGACTACAAATGTATAAATTAGTATGTATATTGTAGCAAAAAAAAAGGAAATTAATCCTAATTCACTTAAAAATTGAGTCATAATGAAGCATGGAATGTAAGGGTTTGGGGAGAGTAAAAACAAATAGCATATAAAACCTAGAATTACATTTTGTTGCCTGTTCAAATCTCTCTAAGAGAAATCGGCCATTTCATTTTCTAGAACTGTTACTAATTGACCATCGTCCTTCAGTGTACTTTGCGGCTTTGGTGTAGAGGGCTTTGTCTGTGCTATCTTGACATTAGATTCTTAAAGATACTTTTTGTGAAAATGGGGTCATTTGTTCTCAGTTTCTAGGTTTGAATGCTCAGTGTAAATTGGGGGTCTGGATAATAATATACTATCAGAATGTTTCACTTAATAGTTTTATTATTTTATTTGGTGTCCTTCTAAAAGCACAGGCCACTACATTTATTATGTATTTCTTTAATACTGAATTTTGTGTTTTCAGGTTTACTCTTTTTAAATATATAATTATATTGTTTGTAGGTCGTGTCTACATGACAAGAAAACAATTTTTTTAGGGAAAGAGTGAACTAATAAATGTGAGTGTGGGTGTTAGTTTCTCAATGTGGAAATTGGTTCTGCCTTGCAAAATATTTCATCAGAATGTCTGTTTCAAATAGGTGTGCTCAGTCCCATTGAAGGGAGCCTCATCAAAGCCTCATGACTGGCTGTCAGTGGGAGACACCTGGTCGGTTGTCACCATGCCTTACCTCAAGTTATACCCTCCATGTAGACAGATAACTTGGAGGGCGAAAATATTTGGGGCCAAATAATACAGTACAGTTTGGGAACTCTGGCCTCGTGTAGACACGACCATACGTAACAGGGTAAGATGAACTAGACAAGAAAGGTTATAAGAAGCTTTTTAGAGCATATGTACCATGACTAGTAATTTGAGGCAACAGAGGAATGAGTGAAAACAAAGCATGAAAAAGAAAAGATAAAATTCTAAGCATTCGGTACCATCACTTCCTTACTGGTGTCCCAGATAAATGGTTCCTCTCCTTTGTTCCGAACCACTGAAAAGTAGGCAACTCCTCTTCATGGAGCAGGAATTTTAAGGAAGCAGATAGGGCTGGGGGAAGAAGATTTGGATCAGTGAAAGTCTGGAGGCCCTGCCTGTCCTAGATAACTAAAAGTGAATTCATGTGTATTTTCCATTGCTATGACAACACCTTCCTTTTTAATTAGTCTCCACATATCCACTGTTTGTTTATAATTCCCTGGGTCTGTCTTTCACTTTTCAGAACAATTTCAATGTATATTCAATAGCTTCTCATTTAATTCCAAGAAATTAAATTACCTTAGAGTATCACTTTAAGCCATCAGATCCTGGAAGCTCTTCCTCTTGTTTTCTCCAAGTAACATTTCTTTGCCTCTTTCAACTGAGTTACTGAGCTATTCAGGCTGTACTTTACTTAAAACTTACCAGCTACCCAGAAAAATGAATTCAGGATACTAAAGCACAGATTTATTATGTAAAACTAGTTTTGATATAGCTGTGCTACTCAACATTCTGTCCAAAGTCAGACTGCACCAGAGACATGGTGTGCTTTGTTTCCAGTAAAATGTAAGTGAAATTTAGTTGAACCATTTGAACCCTGAAAATAAAATAGTTTCACTAGAAATTACAAGATCTTTGCCCATTCCACATAAAAGACAACTGCCTAGAGACCTGGACCTTGAATAAGCTTGAATAAGCTTAACAGTCCAACATGATGTTGGCAAAAGATCTCAGTGCTGACCTTGGAGAGGCAGCTCCAAGTACTAGCCTAGATAAAAGACGCTTGTTTTCTACGTTAGTTTAACTGCCAGGCTCATGGTTCCACTACAGAGCCTCACTGTGACAGAGAATGGAAAACATGAATCCATATGTCTGAGACTGCTTCTGTTCTATAGGAACTGAGAGAGTACTAGACTGGAGTAATTTTAAACCTTAAGGAATTATCTACATGCTAGATTCAGTGTCCTTTTCAGTTTTGGCATGGTGACAATGAAAAATCTATGTATGAAATAATCATGAACCCATAATAAATATGATTGGTAGGCAAGCACACCATCAGGAGTATAATAATCTTTCAGTTGACCTCAATGAAACATTGATACTAAAAATCATTACTTTGATAATAACACCCTCAGAATTAATGTTCAGTAATGTTCAGTTAAGAAATAGTATACTAAGTTAACTTCTGTGATTTTTTTCCCAAAATATTAATAAGAGATTCACTTAAAGAGGCCAAATTCTGTCAATGCTTTCATTTTCATTGTAGATTGAAGGTGGAGATTATACCGGTGGAAGCAATTTGTTGATAGGGCACCTAAAATGTTTTACATTTTAAATAAAGTTCTATAGAAAAAAATTATCTATCAGTCACTTAGAATAATTTTATATACACCCATTGAAAGGTAGCCACAATGCAAATATCACCAGAGTCTATACGTATTTAGGCATATTAGACAAACAGCATTAATAATTCAACAAATATAATTGCTTTAGCGTCATTATGAAATTTCTTTAGTTTAAAATGTAACTTCTAAGAAACAAAAAAATTATAAAATTTGGATCCACATATAACTTATTTGATTGGTTTAACTGAATTAATAAGTAAATTCAATTGAGCCAATGATCAGATTGAATGTGTGGGTTTTTTTTTTTTTTGACCAGCTGTTTTTCTGAGTTGCTGTAATTATGCCTATAGACTAAGCAATAAAGGAGACTGATTTTGGCTTTAACATTGCTATGTATTAGCCTAAGACAGAATTAGAAGCTAATATTTGTCTTTCCTATGTGATGATCTCACAATGTGAAAGAGACCATGAGATTTGCAGCTGGTAAAATTTAAAATCTCACTGTTTGAATTTTTTAAATTAATGGACTACTAAAGATGAACAATACTTGTCCAAAGTCACTATAATCATGATAAATAAAAGGTAGATTTTATAACTTTGAGTTAGCAGCAAATGTAAAACAGAATGTATCTTCTTTGCTTTTTGTCTTTTCTGTAGTTTTGGACAGTACTCATTATGTGCATAACTAACACTGTTTACTGTATGCTTCTGTCTGATCAAGTGCATGTTTAAAAAAGAAAGTTATTGTTTGCCTGCTTAAAGTTAAATGTTATAAATTTAAACATGTTCATGTAATAATCAGTTTGTTGAGCATGTGTTCACACCCTGTCACATGATTATTTCCTCTACTCAGAATGCTGCTTACAAACACAACACAGTTAACCTTGGCATGCTGCCCTATGGAGGTATTTCAGCAATGCATGCAGGCAGAAGCATGACTTTAAACTTGCAGACTAAGTCTAAATTTGATCATCAAGAACTACCTCTTCAGAAAGTAAGTATGGACTGCCCTACATGTGTCAGCATACCAAAGCCAATTAATGTTGTTTGTTCACTTAATGTGTTTATGCTGTACGTACAACCCTGCTTATTATAGACTCTCATGAGTCCAAAAAGCACAAGGGCAAATAATGTAGAGCCCAAATTCTTAGCTGCTAAATGAATATTTGTAGCTAGACTGGTTATCAGGTTACTGCTTTTTGGACTGAGCTTTGCTTTTTGGATTGAGCAGGTACATGGCTTTTTGTGTTGCTTTAAGGCTCATTTTTCTTATTATTCATTTCCCTTGTCTTTTTTCCTTTGTTTTTACTTCTTTTAAGTTTATATATTTATTTATTTATTTTTCTTTTTTGGAGATAGCCCTATCTTCTCTTGGTGATGCATTCTGAGAACAGAGCTGGAATTATTGGATTTCAATCGATTCCTCTGGAAAAGATGTAGGATCCTAAATTAGAGTGGAAATTAAGTGACTAGCACTTCTAAATGCTTCTTCAGCCCATTTTTTTTTGGGGGGGGGGTGCAACATAGACGTAAAATATGAGAAACAAGTTTGTGGCTTAGAAAACTAGGTTAATGGAAAAGTAGCCAGTTCACTTGGTTTTAAATGAGAATGTAGGCACATTCGAAAGGGAATATACTGCAAGAGGAAACATTTCCATTGTTAAAGGAATATTTCTGCTTATTTTATTCAAGCAAAGCTGAGAATGCACATTTTACATGTTTAAATTGATTATTGTCTCTGTCTTCATTACATTTTAGTGGAGATTCATGAGTCATTTTCACACAATATGTCATTATGGCTATATATTAATATAATAATTAGCCTAGTAAGTTGTTTTGAAAAAAGCAATGCAAAGCAGGGATGAGAGAATGACAGCAGCCTCCAAACACTTCTCTCTTGATAAAATTAATAAACATATGAAACAAACTCCCATCCCAGAAGAATTAAGGTCATAGACCTCAAATTCATATTTTATTGTTAAATTTGTCTTTAATAACATTTCCTAACTCTGGACGATTTGGCTCCTACTGTGAATAGAATAACAAAATCAAAAAGGCATTTATATCCACAGCTTTTTCATCACCTACCACCACTTTAAAACAAACAAACAAACAAAACCCACTAAATTGAGAGCCTTTGAATGTTATTTTTCCTGTCCTCAGTCTCATGTTGCAGGACCAGTGGTGGGCTGGTAACTTTCTCTCCAGGGAGAAAAACAAGGCCCTGATTTGTGGTATTTTCCAATGTCAGTGATATAATACTCCCACTATGGCCAATTTCAAGGTGCCAACTTAATGTCACTGAACTCAAAATTGGGAAGATTCATGTATAGTTGGATCTCAAGAGCCAGTACAAATTGTCTCCAGCATGCCATCAGCACAACTATTTTTACTTGAGTTCCTACTGTAATGGAACCTGTGCTTCATGTCCTCTCAGATGTCCAAAGCTCTCATCCTCTTCCCTAACAAAACCAGTTTTCAAAAAGGCCTTGAAACTTAATTGCACTAAGGAATAAATGAGATATCACAGCTTTTTTTTTTTTTTTTTTTTGAGACAGGGTCTGGCTCTGTCACCCTGGCTAGAGTGCAATGACATCATCCTGGGTCACTGTAACCTCAAACTCCTAGGCTCAAGCAATCCTCCTGCCTCAGCCTCCTGAGTAGCTGGGACTAGAGGCAGATGCCCCCTACCTGGCTGATTTTTCTATTTTTTATAGAGACAGGGTCTTGCTCTTGCTCAGGCTGATCTTGAACTCCTGGCCTCAAATAATACTCCGCACCTCGGCCATGCAGAGTGCTAGAATTACAGGCATGAGCCACTGCACCTTGTCATATACCACAGCTTTAAATAGACACCTCTCCTAGAGGCCTTGGCAATTAGATACAAATCAAATCTTCAAACCCAAATCATGGAATTTCAAAATTCAGCAAGCAGATTAAAGAGATCTTGGTATTAAGGAAGCTATTGCCTGAACCTTCCGAAATTATATAGAGACTCCCTTATTTTGCCTAATTTTGGGCTATATTTATTCATCAATATATATAATATTAATCATATAGATACATTGGTATCTGAAAAATGGCAATATGCTTGAAACAGTGTTTCTCAGTGTCTAACTTATTCTCCAAACATAAATTAGGTACCTCTGTATTGCTATATTAATTTTCTTATGTCATTTGGACTACCCTAGATAGATTCACTATCTATTACTATAGTTCTAAGATGATCTGATACTTAATCAGTTTCAAGAATAGTTCCAGGCTCTACCCCCTCCCATGGATTCCAATCTAAGCCTCCAGACCCTATTCCTGTCCTCTCTGTTTGCCAAGAATCGCCTCTTGCAACAATGTGGAAGGAACACCTTTTTGTATTTCCTCTTTCACCCCATGCCCATATATGTCTCTTCTACAGAGCTTTGATTTGAAAGTCTGTTTGTTTTTCTGCCAGGCTTTAGAGCAACCTCTCGTAAAATGTGTTTCTCAGTTTATCCCTGTCCACTCATCATTACTAACCCAGTCCCATGATTGAGGTTCAGTTGCCCTAAATCTTTCTCCCCAGGACAGGAGATAGGCAAAAATCATTTTCCTCTGATTTAGAAATGCATAAAAGGCTATTACAACATTTTGTCTTGCTACTTAAGATAATAAAAATTAGTGTCTCAGGTATTTAAGATTTATCTGCAGCCCCTAAATGCTCATTAGCCATGAGAATTGCACTAAAATAAAAGGTAAGATCAATGTATAAACAAATATTTTCAGTAAATAAAATTGACAAAACTGTTCCTTCTCCAGTGGCAATTCAATAGATAAAAAGATAATGAAGCGTTCTTTTTTATTCATAAAATTCCTGAATGATAATATTGGCCATCTCTAGGTAGATGCCATGGCAAATGAGACTGGGGTGTTCTAGAAAGAATGAATGAAGTTTCTTAAGGAATCTAAATTAGGTTTTCACCTGTTAGAACTTAAGCACTGGAAAGGGAGTTGCAACCTACATTTGAACATGTGATGCCCTTCCCAAGAACATACAGGGGCTAACATCCAGACTCTCTTCCCATCCCTTCTGGTTGCCAAGACTTGCCTCTTGCAACAATGAGGAACACCTTTTTGTATTTCCTCTGCTGCACCAGGACTGTTTTTAAACACATTTGAAATAAACTAATTAAAGGATATAATTATTCATGAGTGAAGATTAAAGAACTCTGCACTTGAGAAAGTATTTACATAGTGAATGTTTATATGGATGAAAAGGGAACACTCTCCCAGATTTTGCTAGGTATTTTGAATATTTCTAATTTTTTCATATTTATTACATGCCAGGTTGAGACTTGTACATTTTTCATGGATTACAAGCTAAATACAGACTTTCTGTACTGTAGTAAATTATATGTTCTATGATAATTCCAGGGAATGCTTCAAGGTATTAAGAAAATACCAAAATGACAACAGAATTAATAAATTTAATTTCCTTTAATATTTTCATTCATTGATGGTTATGCTATTATAGTTTCCTAGAAAATTTAATAATATTTAGGAACTAGAACATTTGAACCAGACTGTGGAGTTATTAGCATTTTCTATTTATTTATTCATTCATTCATTCATTTATTGATTTATCATTTATTTACTGCCTTTCCAAAAAGCATTTAAGGCAATTTTCTATGATGTTATTAATGGTTCCATGTGTTTCTTTGGATGTGTACTATTGTAATTGAGCTTAGCTGCTGTCTTGAATTTTATGTTATCAGTGAGAAATACAACATTGTAAAATGTCAGTACAAACTATCATTTTGTTATCTAAATTATACATATCAATACATATTTCCATTGGGAGAAAAATAAGAACTAGGATTTATTGAGAATCTACTAAAGCACTATGAGGCACTTTAAATATATTTTTTCTCACAACTCACTAAAACCTTCAAATGACATATTTATCTCCATTGTACAGATGAGGAAACTTAGGCTCATGTGTCACACAAAAGAATGTATTTTTATTGTTTCACTCTTGTCTCCCCTGCACTTAGCATAGTAGTAGGTAGAATTTAAATCTGCCTTTGCTTGGTACACATGTACATATTCTTTCTACTATATGATGATGCTTTCTCAAATGTTTGTAAAACCTAACATTTTCATAGAACATGACTCATCATAGTCGATAAACCTCTTTCATATGCATTATTATCTCACATTGTCTTCAGAACAACCGAGAGAAGGCGATATTATGAATGGAGAAAAGAATATACAAGTAGAATATATTAACTCATCCAAAGCATATCATGATCCTAATCATTCCCTATGTGTTACAGGTATAGTGCTCTCTTAGTTAGCTAACTTAATGAAAGTTAGTAATTACCTTGTGCTTGTTCAGATCCACTTGCATTTCCTGAGCACTCAGTATCACCAAGAATTATGTTTGGTAGCAGCGAAAGGCTAAAGGTTATGGACCTAAGAAATTCACTCATTAATCATCCAGACTGCTGCAACCCTGGAGAGAAGCAGGGCTGCGGAAGAAATCGTTGCCCTTTCCTAACTCCCTGTCAGCAGGTATATGGCTGCCAATAAATAGTATGGTCTCTTCTATACTGGAGAAATTGATAGTTTTCTCTTGTCCTTTTTCTGAACTTCTATCACCATGATATTATCCCATCACATCTACTGCTTATTGGCTTATTGAATTAAGCACTAATATAAATTAATTCTAATTTCAGGGGCAGGAAAGCTAACATCATAGAAATATGCATATTAGATAACCTTATCATATAATTTTGCCTGGAAGAAATTGGTCTCACTATTTGTTTTATTAAAATTGGTGAATTAGTTAGTTTATATTCATCCCATCAGATTCTGAGTTAGAGAAATTTAGATAGCAATGTTTGCAGCTAAACTGTTTTTAAATTTCTAATGTACTTTCTTACTGGATCTATGCAAATGCTCAGGATCAGATAGTACCAACATTTGGTATGCATTTATTCACCCTAGTGCCAAGGGTTACTTTGTTAACGCCATTTTTTTTTCCTACTGCAAGCAAAGCAAGATTTATGCTGCACCTCAGGGCAACTCATGCATATAATTTTTATCAATTTTGTTGCATTTATTATTGGCTACCTATCCCTCAAGGAAGATTTGCTTACCTTTCTAATTATGAAAAAAACTTTCAGCCTATAAATCCACATAAATTCTCATAGACAGTGGCTAAAATCACCAAAATATTTAACAATAATGTTAGTACTCACATGGGTGCTTCATCACTATTATAGTGAAATGTTGGCTTAAAAATCATTTGGGCATTACATTATTACCTTCAGATTGAAGCCCATGGAATCATAATCACTTAGATCCAAGCTTGGTATATATTGACCTTTGTAATACCTATATTTTCCAAAAAGTATGATGAGAAAGAATAATATAACAACAATTTCACTGGAAACACTTGCACAAAATTGTTTTTGACAATTTAATCTCTTTATGAACCATGTGCCAATTACTCAACAAAACAGGTCCTTGTGTTCTTAAGTGATATGTCCCAACACCTTTGCAAAGTGCCAAATTTTATTACCACTCTAATGCAATTTCTCCAACAAAATGCAGTAAGTATAATTTCCCAAGCATACTGTGCACTCATTGATTAGCAGATCAGAGCAAAGCTGCTGTATCAGCTAAACTTATTTAACTTACTTATGTGAATTTTGTTCGTACACATATGTTTGTACATATATACATACATATGGATACATATGCATAGACATATATGTATGCAAACATACGCATAGATAGACACAAATGCACATTTGTCTCAGCAAAATTAGAAATTACTCCTTCAAGTAGACATTCATGATCATTCACAATAGTCAAAATCATAAATATTAAATCTACAAATGTCTATACTCATCTTTGGGGATAGCATCTATTCAGTAAGACTTCTACAGCATTACTGCATTTCTTATGAAACATAATTTCTCATTTTCACTAAATCACACTGGCCATTTTCTCTATTACTTTATGAAATATTGAAGACTTGCAGAATTTAGAGGCTAAGGGAATGGTGTATTTTGATGATTTTCCATGTTTTTTGTCTTTAATTAGTTGTATATAATGAGGAAAATAAGATTCATTTTTACTGTTACCTAAAGAAAATATTTGGCCAGGTGCAGGCTCATGCCTGTAATCCCAGCACTCTGGGAGGCCGAAGCAGGAGGATCACTGGAGGCCTGGAGTTCCAGACCAGCCTGGGCAACACAGCAAGAAAAAAAATTAAAAATAAGCTGGGAATGATGGTGCATGCCTGTAGTCCAAGCTACTGGGGAGACTGAGGCAGGAGGATCTCTTGAGCACAGAAGTTTGAGGCTACAGTGAGCTATGATTGCAACACTATATTCCAGCCTGGGTGGCAGAGAAAGACCCTGTCTCTTAAAAAAATAGATAAATAAAGTATCTGAAGAAAATATCAAGAATGTGTTCCAAAATATAATTGAATGAATAATTGAACCTCAGTTTGGTTATTTTCTCTGTAATAATAAATTTCAAGAGTGACAGCTTAATTTTTAAAAATATTTTTCAGGAGCACCTTTGAGCCTATTATATAATTTTAGCAGCTAAGCAACTGGATTTATATACAATAGCTATACCCCTTTGGGAAAGAATGTGGACATACTGCATAATTCTCTTTTTGGTCCCCACCAACACTACCACTAAATGTTAATAAATTGTTTCCATGATCTTTCTGTTTCTGCAAACTTAAGTCACCACTGGGTATCTCATTTAATAAAAACAAAAAGGCCAAAGCATTCTTACATAGAAGTTGCTTTCAGGAAATTATTTCAATTTTGCTATCAAAATTATCTTTTCGATAAAGTTAAAAAATATAAAAAGATAAAGATAAAAAAGAATATCTTCTTTTATATGTTTGCATCTTTATGTTCCCTCTGGCACCTATAATACAGAAGAATTGGTGGGATTGTTAATTCTAATTTTTAAAAAGACAGATATTAATCTATAAACTAGTGAAGAGCCTACACCATCGTATTAGGATTTTGACTAAAGGGCTTCAGCCTCTTTTTTTACATGGAAAAGAATTTTGTGATTCTCAATTGCTCTCTAACAATGACTCAGAGTCATGTCTGGGCAGCTAAAGCAAGTGTGGCAGAGGAAATAGAGATGGAGATGGGGATGATATGGGGATAAAAAAGGAAGCCTGTGTTGAATTCTGGCCATATCCCAAAAATTTGCATCGCATGGACCTAGCCAGATGAGCATGAACATATTAATTATTCCACTTCACTGTCAAACATACCAAGTCAGAAAAGACATAAGTGCTAAAAAATCAAAAAGAAAACACTGACCAGTGGTGTTTAACCTGCATAATTATGTTTTAACTGCTTAATTTCAATATTTGTATATTCCATATTTTCATATCTATAAAATTGTGTATGGGCATATGCAAACATATTCATCTAGAAAACATGAAAACTAGAAAATCAATGCTTGAAAACAGACAGGCGTTGAATAGCTACCTGGGTATTTTCAAGTAACATGTAACTTCAATGTGTTATTTACATTTGATTTTTCAAATAAACACCCACTCATTCCTAAATAACCCAGGAACTTAAATTCAGTACCCTTTTCCTCTTTTTTTTTTTTTTATATATTTTCCGATAGGCTTATGAAAAAAGAATTCACCAAAGTATGAGAATTTACCAGAGTATGAGAAGTATGAGAAGAAAACTGAGTTATCTCCTTAGTTTCATTATATCCAGTCAACCCAAGGAAGTTATCTCCTTATCTTCTCATACCAAAGTATGAGAAGAAAACTGAGTTATCGCCTTAGTTTCATTATATCCAGTCAACCCAAGGAAGATGTCACCTAGAGTCATAATAAATCCTATTCTAAAATTTTTTCAAACAATGCTTTTTAAAAAATGCATGTGGTCAGAATGCAGATAGGGTGATTATATAATTGTTTTTTAAAGGAGAACAAATTGGGAACTCAATATAACCAGATATATAATTGTTTTTCAAAGGAGAACAAACTGGGAACTCAATATAACCAGGTTAAGTCTGGCAAACAGCCCATCTATAACATGTTATAAAGAGAATAGTCCAGTTCTCCCTTTCTAGGGTTGGAGGATGATTCCTTACACAAAGTGAAGCAGCATATACACTCTCTAACCAGGCTTTATCAGTAGGAAGTATTTAGAACATGTGCAGAAAATGGCACAGGTAGCACTGGGGCATATCTCAACCACATAAGAATACCCCAGGAAACCAACCAGTACTCCCATATCCTATAGACTAGGGAAGGAAAAAAGCCTTTGCAAAAATAGATACAAATATACCACTATATATCTCTCCGCTGGGGGCTATCTTTCTGATGGTGGATGATTGCTTGCTATTACTCAGATTAGAAAAGGGAGTTGCCCCAAAATATTTAATATTAGTAATAATAAAGGGGTATTATTATTTGTTAAAAATAATAGGCATAAAATCAGCCAAAAATGTATATGAATAATTTAAATGTAAATACATAAGTGATTTATATAAATAAATAAATTTGGTACTCAAAACAGTCATGATTTATTTATACTGTGAGTCTAATAGCATAATTTTTTCTAATAGCATATTTTTGATGTTGCTTTAATATTTCCCTCAAGGCTATTTATAGATAATGCCATAAATCTTGCATTATGCCAGTGGTAACACTATTTTGGATTAGTGCAAGGCATATTCTCTCAGAATCAATACAGCCTTATTAAATTTATTTTAGATTCTGGTTTGGAATATTGGAAGTTACATTCTATGTATTATATGGTTTCAATTTATATTCTAAATAGTAATATTGTACTAAAGAGACAAATTAAGAAAATTTTAAATGTTGTGGGTTTTAACACTTGATTTTATTCTGATTATTTTTATTCAGGTATTGTAAATAATCTAAACTTTTCTTTAAAATTCAGTAAATAACTCTAAGATGGTTATCTTAATTATATTTCTCATTGCTTCTAAAAAGCTGTCAATTTAGAATTTGTACCTAGCAAATAGTATCTAATAATATTTCCAGTTCAGAATGTTTTTATGCAATTAAACAAAATTAATTTTGCCATAATCATTAGGGACTCTTTTCAGAAAACTATGGTAAATTTCTGCTACATCACTAAAGAATGCCATACCATTTTTGCAATAGACCCCGTCCCAACAAAGCAACATTTTAGACAATGGACAAGAAGATGTATCTCCTAGTGGCCAATGGAATCCTTACCCACTTGGGAGGCGGGATGTACCTCCGGACACCATTACTAAAAAGGTAACCAGTTTTAAATTGATGACACAAACCATGAACTTTCCACATCCATTGTAATATGTAATCCATATCTTGTGTCTTAACATCATTTCTAACTTTGTGATAACTTTAGGCTAAATATTATCCTACTCTAGCATGTTTGGTTAACTGTAAGTGCATTGAAAAGTATGGAAAGTAGACACTATCAGGTGTCCAGAGTTGGTAACAAATGTTTATAAACAATATCCTGCCACCTCTCTGCAGATATTGCGTTTTTGTCTTAAGAGTATCTTAAGATATTCTAACCTCTTACTACCCATCTCTGAAATGCAAATACAGAAAGATATGTGACATATACTTCCAATTCTCTCGGTTTCAGCAGTGTGTTGTAGCCAATTTGCATAAAATGAGATTTGACCACAAAAAGACTGATTCACTATATCTAAAGTCCCCTTTCATTCAACAAACATTTAGTGAGCAACCGTATGTACACTATTCTGTGTGGAGCACTTACTAATAGATAGTAAATAAAATTGCTTTGCTGGGGAAACAAAAATGAGTGAGGTATGGTTTCTTACCTCAAGAACCTTTTAATCTAGTGAAGTATGCCAAGTGGTAAGTATTTAATTATAATACTACATGATAGTTTGCCATAACAGGAGTAAAAAGAAAGCCACAACCTGGGAGAAGATAGTTGCAATATATAAGAGGGACAAGGGATTTGCATCGTTGCAGAACATATTTTTTAAAACTACTACAAATCAATAATAAAGACATACAACACAATTTTTTAAACTGCCAAAATATCAGTAGGGTAAATAAACATTAAAACAAACTGGACCTTTTTATCAATCAGAGAAATGCAAAAGATGCTATTTTACATTTACTAGACTGACAAAAATTAAGAAATCTGAAAAATATAAGTTGTTTGCAATATAACAGCAATGGAAACTTTTTTTATACTTCTTATAGGCACAATCACTTAGGTAACAAATTGTCTTATAAACCTGAACATGCACATACCCTACATTCCAGCAATTCTCCTCCTAAGATATTATACTAGAAAAACTTTTATACATGTCACAAGGTACTTGTAATGTTTATAATACCAGAAAACTGGAAAACCTCAAATTTCTATCACCAGGAGATTATGTAAATAAGTTATGCTTTCACACAAAGGAATATTTCATAGTCATGAAAAGTTAGTAAACTATAATTACAATAATGTGTATAAACTTTAGAAACATAATTTAAGTGGGAAAAAAGTTCCAGGAGATGGAAAACCTCAGGAATACCATATTTATAAATCTCAAAAACAAGCAAGATTGAAAATATACTGTTTAGGCATAAGTACATGAGAAAGAAAACTACTGTTTTAAGTGAATGTTAAATAGAATGTTAGAATTATGGTTACCTCTAAAGGGAAGGTAGCAGTAGGATCAGGGAGGAAGCTGATACATTGTCAGTGCTATTCTAATTCTGAAGTCTAATTGGTTCTTACGCTCTAGTTTTTAAGCTCATAAGTGTTCATTTTATAATTACGCTTCATAACTTACATATATATTACATACTTACATACATTCTTTGGGACCTAGGTGATTTTTCTCCCTCGATGACTACTTCAGTGCTTTAAAAAAAAGTACACTAAATGTCAAATTTTATTTTATCCAAAATAATTTGTAATGTTACTGATTTTGAGGCACTATGCATGTTGTTAATTTGCCTATTGCATAATGATATCCAGCGCTACAGAAAAATATAATATGATGTGGTGAGTGCTGTCAAGATGGGATATAGGGCTATAATAACACCTGGAAAGGGCACCTGTTTAGTGAGGAAATGAAAGGAAGTTGAGAAGAGAGGACTGGTGTCACATAAGGCCGGAGGGATAAGCAGAAGCCAAACCATGCTGGGCTTCATCTTGTAGGAAATAGGAAGAGGAACATTAAAGTGTTTTAAATAGGGAAAGGACATGATCAAATTTTCATTTAGAGAACACTGACAGCTTTTCAGATAAGAAATTGGAGAGAATGGTGGGAGACAATGGAACCAGGTAAGAAGCTCCCACAATGATCCAGGGACATTAGACAGTAACAATGGGAAGTGGACAGAAAGGCATAGATCCAATATAGTCTTAAAAGGTAGGGCCAAAATTATCTGTGATTGGACATAGGGCATAAAGAATAGTTAAAAGTTCTGAAGCTGATACACAGGTTTCTAATTTGGTCAAGTGAGTGATGATGTTTCATTTGCCAAGATCAGAAATACAGAAAGAGTAACAGGAGAAGGGGAGGGGAAGTTTAGGTTTTATTATATTGATTTGAGGTATGTATTTTTCGGGTATTTAAGTGGAAGTGTTCAGTGGATATTTGGATATATTTGTCTAAAAATTCAGTAGAAAAATCTTAGCTGGAGATACAAATTTAGGAGTGATCAAAGCACACTAATACTGAGCCATGAGTGAGACAGAAGAATGGCATAGAACCCCATGCAACAATATCTAAGAGACGTAAAATACTTAGGAAGAAGAGACAGAGATAGGGTAATCAAAGATTCTATCAATAGGATGATTTCTACAGCAAGTTGTAGAAAATTCAATGCAAACACTTTTAATATTAAGGAAATATTTAGCTAACATAAGAAGTAGCCAAGATCTAGACTAACTCTCATATTTAATCCTTGATTCTCTGTTATTAAACACTTAGGGAATTTTTTCCCATTTTCCCCTGCCACCACATTGTTGGCTTTATCCTTAAACTGATTCCTTTCATAATTATAAGATGTTTATCAATGACAATTTGTGTTATGAGCTTCCTCTTTCAGATCCAGCAAGAGAGAGAAACAAACTTCTAGTAACTGCCTCTTAGGAGAAGACCCTTTCATCCTTGAATCCTTCAACAGTCCTCTTCTTACATCTCATTGATCCAAAATAGCTAAGGACTTCCCACTACCCCTAGCAAGAGGAATGGAACTATGAGAGTTAGAATGAAGATAGAGAAATATTTAAGATATTTAAGATGGAAAATACCTGAACATATTTAAAAGCTGAAGGGAAGAAAACCATTAGTGACGGGAAAATTCCAATCTCAGACAAGAAAGGGGGGAAATCTGCTTCTTTTTGAGGAAAGAGGAGAGAATGAATATGATGGCAGGATATGGAAAGAGTGCCTATTGGGGTTAAGAGTAAGCTGCCTAACCAAATGAAGGAATCAAATGCACTTATATAGTTGCAAAAAGTCTATCACTTTACCTTAAAAGGAGAAGTCTTATTCATTTATTACTCTAAATGCAACTAACAAGTGTTTATATTATCCATCCATACATCCATTTTATATGACATCCATTTTCAAAGTCCATAATACTACATTTATAATCATGCTACATACTATCAATACACATCATGGTTTCCTTGCCTCCCTACTTGCTTTAAAGACCCCATGCAATCCCATGATTGATTAAATATTTGTGAACTGGTGGTTAACCTTATTAAATGCTAAAATAATTGTTTAGTCTACCTGAAAACTTTATTAAACTTTTATACTTCTTGTCAAATGGGAAATAATATACTATGTCTTTAAAATGTTATCATGTCTTTAATATACAAAGTCATTTGTGTCTTTTTCCTACTATCATAAGCAGATTCTGAATGCTCCATGTTACAGCAACTTTGCTTAAAATTTGAGATTTTTTGAACCTATAAATAGATATATCTAGTTGTTAACTCTCAGAGTAAAGAGAATAAAGAATGCTTTAACTATTTAAAGTTAGTTTTTTATTATACATTAATTGAATATGCCAAGTTAATATTTAGTGAGGTTCAACCTAAGGAAATGAAAATAGTAAGAGAATTATTGTCCTGAGCTGCAGAATTTACTAAAATAAGTGTGATAATTATATTATTGAGTTTATATTTTCCTCTATAATGAATGTTTTTAAAAGTTAGTGTTATTTTTGCAGTTGCAAAATGAATGGTCTTAGGATACAGATAATAAGAATGGAAGCCTAGAAATTGAACTATAAATTGAATGGGGAATCAAGGGGAGTAAGTGGTGAAGAATTCTTAGCCAGTCCCTACATCTATTTCTCCAAGCCTTTCCAGGAGATTTTTTAAATCGTATCTCTATACCTAACCCGTAAGAAACCACTGTGATGCTATAGGGATTTTGTGGGAAATCAGTTTTGTAGCAAGGCTTGACTGGTAGTTCTCTATTCTAGCTATCATAGCTTTTTGGTTGAATTAATACTGGTAATACCAGTACTGCAAGCACAATAGGGGAACAAATATTGGTACCTTCTAAGCTGTGGATCCAGAGTTAGATACATAAAATAACTGGACAAAAAAAGTGTTCATCTCTCTGAAAGCATTTTGCTCCTGTATCAACTGCCACCAACTGTGTACCTGAGAGTGGCTAAGTGATGGCAAAATGTTGAGGGTGTTAAATCCTGTCTTATATTTTTAATTGTGTAATAGTAGGTGGTAGTCTTTTAATCTCCTCTTGCTATGTCAGTCCCCAAAATCTCAAATTCTGATGTCCATAGTCTAGGAATCACTGCTAAGTGAACATGTCACAGCTATGTACATCCCCTTAACCCCTGAATTCCAGACAGTAATATATGAGCACTTTAAGAATTATTAATAGTATTAAATTTTTTTCCAATGGCTGAAAACACTTGTGGTTTCAGAAAGAGTTATTTGTACATTACAGTCCTATCACATCACTTCCCTCACACCTACAGTCTATTGGATTATACTGCAGCCTCTCTGGTAAGAATGTTAGCTACCATGTATTAAATCTTTACTCTATGTCAGGTATTGTGACAAATGCTTTAATGTATTTCTTCATCTAATCCTCAAAACAGCCATATAAAATAAGCACTGTTATTTTAAACATTTTATCAAAGAAGAAACTGACAGAGTTAAGGTTACTTGCCACACTCACACAGGTGACTAATCATTTTAGATTACTTTCCTATATATAATAAAAAATAATATGAAGATGATAGTGTAAAAAAAATGCAAAACATGTTATTTTAAATTCAAGCATTACAGTCTGACTTGGTGACATTCTCCCTAGGAATGATAATTCTGTTTTGCCCTAATTCTAGAATGACAAGACTTTTTTAAAAGTATTAGGAGTCTTAAGCAGGTTGCATATCCCCGAGGAGATTAAAATTGAACCATAATACCTGTAAGGATATGTTAAAATGGTGGAGCAGAAAAATGTTGCGGCAGAAAGGGTAAAGTAGCATATTAAAACAAATATAACTTCAGACACTTCCCTTCTCGAATGCGTAACCAAAAGTCTATGAAATCCTAGCAATATGAAATCTGAAAATTCTTTGATATCTAAAGCCTAGGCATTTGAAGGTCTCTTTAAGCATCTGTGATTCTTCCCTCCCGAAGTGTCTGTCCCCTCCCTCAGTCTTCTAGGTTCAGTGCATAATGACCTGGCAGTTGGAGTAATGAAGGTAGTTAGTAAGAGTCAACATCAGGATGGATACAGATGAAGAGAATGGTATCAAAAGCTTGCTACTTTAGTCTTAGCTCACAAACTTACCCCTTATGCTGAACTTGCCTGTGATTTTCTCACATCTACAATGTCAGTTCAGCCATTTAAGAGCTTCAGGATGGCCAGGAATTTATCAGGACAAACTAGAAGAAATTACGTGGGTTTTTCTTGGATGTATGTGGTCTTTTCCATGTTCTTATTACCCTTCCCTTACCCAATCCCCAAATTATAAATTTTGCTTTCTCAGAGCCATGTAAAGTATTTTTTAAAAGATGTTTTAGGAATTTAGGAAAAGAACATTCATTTCCTATTTTAATTTTAGCATTTGTCATGTTTTTTAATATAATGCATTTCAATGTTTCTTTCCATGCAAGTTTAGACTAGGAATTTAAATAAAAGCATTGTATTATTTTATAAATGTCTTATCTATAATATATTATCATTAAATTATAGTCATTGAAAAGTAACTCTCTAAAACCTTTTTCACTAAAAAGAAATATTATCCGTACTCTATATATGTGGAAATGGAATAAGGGTAACATGATTCTTGGCTTTTGTCATTTAACTGAGACCTGGCATTGTGCTATTGAGATCCCTCACATCAAATGAGGAATGTATCTCATTTACAAAGAAATAGAGGAAAGTCTGGAATAGATAAGAAAGAGAGATGAGGATTTAAATATTGGAAAAAGTAGGGATTTAAATATTGGAAAAAGTAGTGTCAGTCTTGAGGATGTAAGAGAGCAAGTCAAGATGTGGAAGAAGCAGATATGAAAATCAACCAGGTAAACCTAACACATAAGAGACAGGAAAATAGAAATGTTTCTTATTTCCATCAACATTAAAGTCAAAACTATCTGTTCTGGTGTAGAGTAAAATTGAAATTGAACAATGCTTCTAAAACCTGAGTGATTGTCAGTGTTGTAGCTAAACTCTCCTTTTGTGCAGAAGCAAATATGTCAGGTAGAGTAGGTTTTTTCCTTAGGATCTGTATTTTTTCCCCTCCCAAAGAAATATACATTATTAACAGTGAAGAACCCCCAGGAGTAATGCCTTTACTTCATCAGTCCATAAGCAAATGAGAACAATCTTCTTCATCACTGTGAGCAATGCCAACCTCAATCCTGCCTTCCTATGCCCTGATTCTCTTTCCCAAGCCTAATTTTTATCCTTTGATAATAGCAAATCTTTCACTGATCAGAGTAAACTTTCCTCCTGGTAGACTGGGCTGTCACTAAAATTCAAAAACAGACTGGAATTCCTTATATAGAGTTGTTTTGAATTCCATATATTTTTCTAAATATTAAGAGATTTTTGAGTCAGTTGGTAGGCTAAAATTCTCCTTGCTTCCCTCATCCTCTTCCCATCACCCCAGTCATGGCAGAGTCACTTAGAACTTTGTCTTGAGCAATATAAAGACTGCATTGATATCCATGGTAACAGCACATTCTACTGAGGCTGCTGAGGAAAAGTAGCTTCAAGAAGAAACAACAGCCAAATCCATTCACTGTCAGTGAGCTCTGCCAGGAAATAAGAAATGAGTCAGTGAAAGGGCAGATTGATGAAATCATACAATTATAAATTTCTTTAATTAAAAAATTGCTCAGCATAATCTGTAGCCCCTGGAGAAACATTTCTTATAAAAAATGCAGTTTTTCTAGTGACCAAAAGCGTCTTTTTTCAGGGGACATAAAATAAAAAGTGGAACAGTGAGAAGATACCAAATGTGTCCAAATAAAAAGGAAACTTCATCCTTAGCGAGACTTCGAAAATGACTCTAGATCTGCAGTAATTCAACCCTACTTTCCTTGGAGTTTTGGTATCTAGAAATAATATAGAACTGATTATTTGTGTGATTAGTAAGTACTCCTAAATTTCATCCTCCAGTTGAAAAGAAACTTTTAAGCAGTAGTTGCAATCACAGCAGTTGCCTGGGAGGCAGACATAACCACTCTCATGCAAATGTCCCTCCAAGTTAGGAGGGGTTAGGAGTAGGATAGATGAGTAGGAGAGATAATTAGGTGGAAATTATGTCTTATGTGATTTTTTGTGATTAAAGGTCGATTATTGATAACATTGTTAGGCACTCACAAAACACCAATAGGAGGATCTTTGAGATTTCTGATGCTTGTATTTAATGATACATTGACACATTAAGACACCCTTTCACTCCCCCTGCCTAACAAATCTATGCCTCTATCCCTATTAATCTTGCCTCAGCATGGTCTTTATGGCAGCAATATTAGTTATTGTTCTGGAACAGTATAAAAATATACTGTTTGAGGTTGCATAAATTATAATATGCAGAATCCATTCAAAGAATAATTATAGGAATAGCTAGGGGCTCAAATCAAGTCCCAAGCCTTTTATGTCACTTTATGCCTTGTTATTCAGATAAATTAAATATATTCTTTTAAAACATAGCTTAACTGATCTATTTTCATTTTATCTTTTCTAGAAAATCAATACAGCCATGCCCTTTGTTAAACCAGGGAAATAAGAATGAATATATCCAATTAGACTCACTGTCCCCATAACTGAAAATTATTGATATAAGATACCAATTTTATAAACATATATATAAATATACATCTATATATGTAGAGAGAGAGACATGCTTATTAAAAATAATTATTAGCCAAAGCAAAAGTACATGGCCAGGAGGAAGTCAAGAATTCCACAAAAATAAGACCCATCAGAGGCAGCTCCATGACTTAGTAATAGTAGCTGAATCAGGAAGAAGTGTTTAAATAAATCAATGGAATAATTTATTTAATGATCACTTTCAAATATTTAGTTTATTAATTGGAAGATCTAGAATGATATTTTTCTAATTGATTGATGTTAGTATTATTTAATTCATAGATATATTTAAAAACTTATTCTATTCTATTATGTTATTAGGTTTGTTCTCAAAAACAATATGGAAAGGAGGTTGTGGAAATGTGAGTGGAAAAATTCTCTAACTTAAAGCGAGAAAGTGACAGGTGATTAAAATATTGTTTAGTTTCACAGTCACTTCGGTATTGGATTTTTCTTACATGATACAGCATTATTCTTTAACTCAAAAAGCACATCCCTTTATCTCCTAATGCCAGGGCAAGAATACAGCTGTCTCCAGTATTGAAGGACATCACTGTCACAAAATCAGGGAATTGTTCTCATCCAGACTGACTCTAAATTATTTCTTTAATAAAAGTGCAAACCACAGAATGTCTATCAAATAGCTATTAAGTCAGAAATAGAAAATAAACTTTCCACAGAGCAAAGCCATAGAAAGAGTACAGATTAAAATACTTAACTCCATCAATATTTGATGTGTTGTTCCTTAAAACGTGGTGTTCCTTAAAACAAATGACTGTTATTCTTCTGAAAGTTGAGATAACTCAGTAACATTTTTACTATCTTTGTGTGGGAAGAAATCTAAAAGCAAAATTGCAGAGTTATCCCAGTGCAATAAAAATGTCCTTGCTTGAATATGTAATTTGAAAACCTAGATAACAGGACAACTGGCAGATAATCAAGGATAGTTGTTGGATAGAGGATGCCAAAACAATAAAATCCTATTTCATGCCATTTGATGTTTATCTGACTTACTCCACTACGCAGAGATTCTTAGAAATCTTAAGGTTGAAGGAAATTATTGTCAAATTTTATCATTATTGCTAACATCTTCCATTATATTTTGTTTTGTTTTAGGAATGTATGTCAATATCATCACAAAACAAATCATAGGTTGAAAAGTATAGAGTTAGCCTTAATCTCATCATTTTACTATTTTGGATGACCCATTATTTTTTTAATTTTGGTTAATAACTTCCAATTTCATAGCTATATCTTATAGGTTGACATCTAATCATAGGAGAATGTGCTTATAGAGATTCCCTAAGTCAGAGATGACTGCCTTCACATATCAGCTAGCTGCCATCCTAAGACACATATACTGAAGTGAAAGATCCTATTGCTTCACCTTTTTATCTGTCATTAGAGATACTGAAGTATATCATCAGTATCTGACTCTAAAAATTCAAGATCAGCAAATATTTGAAAACCCTCTAAAAATACTACAGTGTGCCAGCACAATGCAGTGTCACAAAAACTCTGGGTCACGAGAAAGAACATCTTTCTGCTCCCTCTCCTTTAAGTGGCAGAGCTTCCTTCCACATGTTTGTGCGAGTTTGTCTTCTAACACCCAAAGGGTAGAAAGTACATTTTGGCATCAAACTGGCATCATTAAGTACAAATAAAACCAGAAGAAAAAAATCCAGCTTAATAGCTTGGTTGTCATAATCATAAAAAGAATATCTATAATACATATAGTAGGCACTGTACTAAAGTGTTTAACATAGACATTCAATATTGTCTTTATGACTTTATAGGACAAGGAGCTAGGAACATGGAATTAAGGAACACAGAATTGGCATTCAGTGTTGTCTGAGTCTACATCTTGCTCTTAACCACTATATTATACCACTCATATGTTGTATCCCACCCACCCCCAACCAAAAACAATCAGAAAATGTTATAGCATACCCCTGCTGCAATATTATATAACCCTCAATATCAGGAATATATTTGACATATACTTAGCTAGTATTTTTTACCATAGATTGGTATTTTCTTTGTGTTTCATTTTCAGAAAAGAGAAAAAAACCCTAGCACTAGTCATAGATTTTAAAAGAATTTTTGAGTCTCTTCAACTTGTTTTTCTTAATTCCATGCAAATCAAAATTTTTAGAGATTTCGAAATGCATCTGTTTTCCAAGACTTTATTTTCTTTAATCTGAAACACTTACAAGTTCTCTACTTACCTTTGTGAATCTCAGAAAGAACAGAATCAGGAGTGCTAAACATGACTTAAATGAACCTAGAGGTCCTTCTATTATATTGAATTTAGTTCATTTCGTTAATTTTGTTTCTCAATTATTTAGCACATCAAACTTCCTGATTATATCATCTAAGATTCTTAACATCCCTTTCTGGATGACGCTGTCTCCATTTTCCACTAAATAACCTGGGTCCTGTCACCAAAACCACTTGTGAAAGTGACAGAACTGCACTGAATATTGAGACAAGCCCAACTAAATGATAATTATACTAATACGTAAAAACTAAGCACTATAAGTACAGCACTAAGCTGTAATACAAAAATAAAAAAACATTATCTCTACTTATTTCATAGTGACTACTTTTTTTTCTTTTAAGCTGAAGTTCAGGAGAAAGTTTCAGCCTCAACTGTCTTTAATTTGCCCTTGAGCATATTAAACTTTGCTGCTCAGTTTCTGCACCCAAAAAGAAAGGACAATGATGCACACCTTGTAAAGTAGTTTTGAAAAGGAATTAATATTATGAGGTACAATACTTATCACAGTGCCTGTCATGTAAGTGTTTAATGGTAGCTATTATGTTTATTATTTTGGATAAAAATATGTTAATTATGGACAAGCTAACTTTCATTTAGCTTTGTTCTTAACAATAGGTTGTTAATGAGACCAAAGATGAGTTAGCATCCCTTTTGAATTAGTTATCCATGAAAACAGATTGCACTCTTCACCTGGACAGTTGGTTCTCTTAAAAACATATATAATGGTGGGGATAGAAATATCTAAGGGAAAAAATGAAGGTGAATCACAGCACCTAAAGTATTAGCTATGTTAATAGTGAAGAGTAAGTAGTATCATCTCTACTTACAGCAGGATTTATTTATTTATTGTATATGCCACTGCCATTCATAAAAGAGACCACCCCTCGATATCCGAAACAAAATGCATAATTTACTGCTTACTAACAAATAACTTGCAAGGTGTAATCTCTCTGAGCAATACTGGGTCTGGGAAAGCATTTAGTTCAGGTATTGGCAGATTTTCAGAAGTTTTAATGTTTAGGGGTTCTTTGATAAAGCTTTAACTGGGAAAGCATGGTTACCTGAATGAGACTGTTGCTGACTGGCTGATTTTAAAGAGCAGATTCTAAAGCAAGTTGTCATTGATTTATTATAACAGGTTTAAAACCAATTCTTTCTGATGATTTTTAATTGCTATGGCCAAAGAACAATGAGACCTTTCCCAGCAGCAGATAAGAACTTTTTATTCTCACTGCCATTATTGAGTGCAATACACTCAGTGTATTGCATTATCTTCTTTACTCCTCAGTATCTTCTATTAACACATTATTACCCACAATTTTCATATGATAAGCAGAGAGCTTACCTTCCATAAGATTGCATAACTAAAAAGTGACAGAGCAAGAAATAAAATCCAAGTTCATCTAACTCCAAAGACTAAGTTATCTGTACTGCCTGTATTATTCTCTTAAAATTAACTTCTGGCATTTCTATAACCCCTTTGATTTCTATAATTTTGCCATTTCAAGAATGCAACATAAATGGAGTCATACAATATGTCATATTTTAGGACTGGTTTATTTTTCCCCCCCAGCATACTTCTCTGGAGATTCATTCAGGTCATTAACGTGCTTCTTTTTATTGCTGAGTAGTATTCCATGGTGTGGAAGTATTGTGTTTTATTTAATCATTCACCCATTGAAGGAAATCTAGGTTGTTTTTTGCTTTGGGCTTTTATGAAGAAAGCTGTTGTAAAAATTCATGGGCAGGTTTCTGTGTGAACCTAACTCTTTCTGAGTCTCTGGGATAAATGCCCGTGAATGCAATTGCTGGATCATAACATTTGTGCATGTTTAGTTTTTAAGAAACTGCCAAACATTTTTCAAGAGAGGCTCTACCATTTTACATTTCCAACAGCAATATATGGGTGATTTAGTTTTTCCTCATCACCTCCAGCATTTGATGATGTCACTGCGTTTTGTTTTAGTCATTCTGATAGGTGTGTCATGGTATCATTGTGGTTTTAATTTGAACTTCCATAATGGCGTATGATGTTGAACCTATTTTCATATGTTTATTTGCCTCCATCTATACATCTTTGATGAACTGTCTTGTCATGTCTTTTGTACATATTCTATATGGGTTGTTTAGCTTTTTACTGTTCAGTTTGAGAGTTTCTTATATATTCTAGGTACTATCCTTTATTGGATATATGGTTGGCAAATATTTTCTCCAACCCTCTGGTTTTTTTTTTTTTTTCTCAATGTTTAACATTTAAGTCTGTGATCTATTTTGAGTTAATTCTTATGTAAAGTGTGAGACATAAAGTCAAAGTACATTTATTTTGCTTATGGATGTCCAACTGGACCAGCACCATTTATTATAAAGGTTCCTTCCAGTTGAAATGCTTTTGCACCTTTATCTAAAATCATTTGGGCATATTTTTGTAGATCTACTTATTAGTTTCTGTCCTACATCATTGGTCTATGTATCTATCCTGCTGCAAATATAGTGACACATAGTCTTGATTACTTCTACTATAATAAACTTTAAATTAGATAAACTGACTCCTCTTACTTTATACTTTTTAAAAGTTTTAGGTATTCCAGTTGTCTTTCTAAATTTTAGAATAAGCATATATATCTATATTTATATATAAATCTTGCTAGATTTTGATAAGAATTTGTTAAACTGGTGCATCAATTTGGACAGAATCTTTACTCTTTGTCTTCTAATCCATAAATAAGCTATGCCTCTCCATTTATTTAAATCTTCTTGGATATCTTCATTAGCATATAAGTGTAGTTTTCAGCATATAAGTTTCACACAAACTTTGCTTGATTTACACCTAAGTTTTTTATGATTTTTGCATGATTATACATGGTATTGCATTTTCTTTTTTTTTTTGAGACAGAGTCTTGCTCTGTTGCCCAGGCTGGAGTGCGGTGGTACAATCATAGCTCACTGCAACCTCAAAGTCCAGGTCTCAAGCAACCCTCCCACCTTAGCCTTCCAAAGTGCTAGGATTAGCAGGTGTGAACCACCATGCCTGGCCAGTATTACATTTTAAATTTTGACGTCCATGTGCTCATTGCTGCCATACTAAATACACTTGATTTTTGTATGTTAATCTTATATTCTATAGCCTTGCTAAACTCACTTGTTAGTTTTAGACTTTTTGTTGTTGATTATTTTGAATTTTCAATGTAGACAATTATGTCATCTATATATAAGGACAGTTTGTTTCTTCCTTTTCAATCTGTATGCCTCTTATTTCCTTCTCTTGCCTTATTTCACTGACTAGAATTTCTACTACTATGTTGAGTAAGAGTGGTGAGAGTGGACATTTATGTCTTGTTCCTAATTTTAGTGGTAAAGCATTTAGTTTTTTGGTATTAAGTATATTAGTTGCAAGTTTTTTAGATGCTCTTTATCAAGTAGAGGAAGTTTCCCTCTGTTCTTATTTATCTGAACATTTTATATCATGAATGGATATCAAATTTAAATACTTTCTCTGCTTCCATTGACATGATCACATGATTTTTCATCTGTAGCCCATTAATATGGTATACTACATTGATTGATTTTCTAATATTAAATAAGCGTTATAACACTGTAATAAATATTACTTGGTAATGGTTTATAATTCTTTTTATAATTTCTTGACTTTTTTAATTCAGGTAAAATATACATGTATAATTTACCATTTTTCCATTTTTAAGTGTACGATTGGTCATAGTAAATACATTTATATTCTTATTTTTCCCTTCCTCTCCCTGTCCCCCATCTCCTTCCTAGCCTCCGGTAACCACTAATCTATAATCTATTTTCATGAAACCCATCTTTTTTTTGTAGAGATGGCATCTCACTATGTTGCCCAGACTGGTCTTTAATTCCTGGCCTCAGGTGATCCTCCCAGCTTGGCTTCCCAAAGTGTTGAGATTAAAGGCATGAGCCACTGTGCCTGGCTGAAATCCATTTTTTTTAGCTCCCACATATGAGTGAGAACACATGATATTTCTTTTCCTGTGCGTGTATTATTTCACTTAACATAATGGTCTCCAGTTCCAACCATGTTGCTGCAAATGACATTCTTTTTTTAGAACCGAACAATATTCCATTGTGTATGTGTGTGTACACACCACACCACATTTTATTTATCCATTTGTCCTTTGATGGGCATTTAGATTGATTCTATATTTTGGCTACTTTGAATAGCATCACAACAAACATGAGAGTGCAGGTGACTCTTTGATACACTGATTTCCTTTCTTTTGGATATATACCCAGTAGTGAAATTGCTAGATCATATGGAAGTTCTATTTTTAGTTTTTGAAAAACATCCATACTGTTCTCCACTATTAGCTACACTAATATATTAATACATTCCCACCAATAGTGTGTGGGGGTTCCCCCCTTCTTCATATCCTTGCCAACATCTGTTATTATCTGTCTTTTTGATACAAGCCATTTTATTAATAACTGGGGTGCGATGATATCACCTGGTGGTTTTGATTTGCATTTCTCTGATGATTAGTGATGTTGAGCATTTTTTTCTTATACCTATTGGCTAATATAGTATATGCCTGTCTTCTTTTGAGAAATCTCTGTTTAGATTGTCCAATTTTAATCAGATTATTTATGTTTTTGTTATTGAGTTGTTTGAGCTCCTTATATTTACTCATTATTAATCCCTTGTCAGATGCATAACTAATCCCAATTGTCTATTTTCACTTTTGTGGCCTGTGCTTTTAAGATCTTATACAAGAAATCTTTGCCCAGATCAATTCCCTGGAGTAGTTTCATAGCTTGTAGTTGTTTCATAGTTTGAGGTCTTAGATTCATGTCTTTAATCCACTTTTATTTGAATTTTGTGTATGTTGAGAAATAGGAATCTAGTTTCATTCTTTTGCATATAGGTATCCAGTTTTAGCACCATTTATTGAAAAGACTGTCCTCTACCCATTGTAAGTTCTTGGTGCCTTTGTTGAAGAGAAGTTGGTCATAAATGTGTGGATTGATATCTTGGGTCCTCTATTCTGTTCCATTAGTCCATGTGTCTGTTTTTATGCTAGCATCATACTGTTTTGGTTACTATGGCTTTATAATAAATTGTGAAGTCAAATAATGTGATGCTTCCAGCTTTGTGCTTTTTGCTCAAGATTGCTTTGGCTACTTGGGATCTTTTGTGGTTCCATATAAATTTCAGGATTTTTTTCTATTTTTGTGAAGAATGCCAATAGTATTTGCATAGTGGGATTGCACTGAATCTGTAAATTGCATTGGGCAATACTGTTGTTTTAACTATTAACTCTTCCAATCCATGAGCATGGAAGATCTTTTCATTTTTTTGTGCCCTTTTCTATATCTTTCATCAGAGGTCTATAGTTTTCCTTGTATAGATCTTTTACTTCTTTGGTTAGATTGATTCTTAGGTATTTTATTTTTTTTTTTAGCTATTGTAAATGGGATGGCTTTCTGGATTTCTTTTTCCAGTAATGCTACTGATTTTTGTATCTTGATTTTGTATCCTGCAACTTTACTGAATCTGTTTATCAGTTCTATTTTTTGGTGAAGTCTTTAGGTTTTTCAAGCTATAAGATCATGTCTCCTATGAACAAGACTAATTTGACTTCTTCCTTTCCAATTTGAATGCTTTTTTTTTTCTTTCTATTTAATTTCTCTTGCCAGGACTTCCAGTATTATGTGGAATAATAGTGGCAAATGTGGGCATCCTTGTCTCGTTCCAGCCTTTAGAGAAAGGCCTTTAATTTTTCCCCATTCAGTACAATGTTAACTGTGAGTTTGTCCTAAGTAGCCTTTATCATTTTGAGGTATGTTCCTTCTATACCCATTTTAACGAGAGTTTTTGTCATAAAGGCATGTTGATTTTTATCAAATGCTTTAATGCTTTTTCTAGCATCTGTTGAAACAATTATATGATTTTGTTCTTGATTTTGTTAATGTGGTGTATTATGTCTATTGATTTGCATATCCCTGTATCCCTGGGATGTATCCCACTTGATCATAATGAATGGTCTTTTATTATATGTTTCATTTGGTTTGCTAATATTTTGTTAAAGATTTTTGCATCTGTGTTTATCAGTAATACTGTAGTTTGTTGTTATTGTATCTTTGTTTGGTTTTGGTATCAGGGTAATGCTAGCCTCATAGAATGAGTTTGGAAATATTACCTTCTCTTCCATTTGTTTGAAAAGTTTAAGTAAGATTGGTATTAGTTCTTTAAATGTTAGGTAGAATTCAGCAGTGAATCCATCAGGTGCTGGACTTATCTTTGATGGTAGACTTTTTATTATAGCCTTGATCTCATTAATAATTATTGCTTTATTGAGGTTTTCTATTAATATTCCTTCATAGTTCAATCTTGGTAGGTTATATTTGTCCAGGAATTTATCCATTTCTTCTGGGTTTTCTAATTAGTTGGCATATAATAATCTCTCATGATTCTTTGTATTGCTGAGGTCTCAGTTGTTATGTCTCCTTTTTTGTTTCTGATTTTACATATTGGGGTCTTCTTTCTTTTTTTCTTAGTCTAGCTAAAGGTTTGGCTATTTTGTTTATCTTTTCAAAAAACCAATTTTTCATTTCATTGATCTTCTGTATATTTTTGGTCTTTATTTTATTTATTTCTGCTCTGATATTTATTATTTCTTTTCTCCTACTAATATTGGGTTTGTTTGTTCTTGCTATTCTAGTTCCTTGAGGGACATTATTAGATTGTTAATTTTAAGTCTTTTACATTTTTGATATAGGTATTTATTGCTATAAACTTCCCTCTTAGTATTGCTTTTGCCACATCTCATAGATTTTGGTGTGTTATATTTCCATTTTCATTTGTTTCAAGGATTTTTTAATTTCCATCTTAATTTCTTCATTGACCCATTGGCCACTCAGGAGCATGTTGTTTAATTTCCATGTGTCTGTGTATTTTCCAAGGTTCCTTTTGTTATTTATTGCTAGTTTTATTCCATTGTAGACAGAGGAGGAGCTTGATATGATTTTCATTAATTTGTACAGACTTGTTTTGTGGTCTAAGATATGGTCTATTCTTGGCCAGGCACGGTGGCTCACGCCTGTAATCCTAGCTCTCTGGGAGGCCGAGGCGGGCGGATCGTTTGAGTTCAGGAGTTCGAAACCAACCTGAGCAAGAGCAAGACCCTGTCTCTACTATAAATAGAAAGAAATTAATTGGCCAACTAATATATATAGAAAAAATTAGCTGGGCATGGTGGCCCATGCTTGTAGTCCCAGCTACTTGGGAGGCTGAGGCAGCAGGATCGCTTGAGCCCAGGAGTTTGAGGTTGCTGTGAGCTAGGCTGACGCCACGGCACTCACTGTAGCCTGGGCAACAAAGTAAGACTCTGTCTCAAAATAAATAAATAAATAAAAAATAAAAATAAGATATGGTCTATTCTAGAAAATGTTCCATATGCTGATGAAAAGAATGTGTATCCTACAGCATTTGAGTGAAATGTTCTGTAAATGTCAGTTAGGCCTTTTAGATCTAATGTGTAGTTTAACTCTGCTGTTTCTTTATTAATTTTCTGTCTGGATGATTGGTCCATCACTGACCGATGGGATGTTAAAGGACCCCTGCTATTATTGTATTACAGTCTATCTCTCCCTTTAGGTCTATTAATGTTTGCTTTATATATTTGGGAGCTCTGTTGTTGATTGCATAGATATTTATAATTGTTATATCCTCCTACTGGATTGACCTCTTTATCAATATATAGTGACCTTCCTTGTCTTTTTAAATAGTTTTTGATTTGTAGCCTATTTTATCTGATATGAGTATACTACTCCTGCTCTTTTTTGGTTTCCAGTTGCATGAAATATCTTTTCCACCCCTTCACTTTCAGTCTATTTGTATCTTTGTAAGTGGATTTCTTGAAAGTACCACATAATTGGGTATTGGTTTTTTATCCATTCAGCCACTATATGCCTTTTAATTGGATAATTGAAACCATTTACATTCAGTATTATTACTGATAGGTAAGGACTTACTCCTGCCCTTTTGTTCCTTGTTTTCTGGTTGTGTTGAGACTCCTCACTTCCTTTCTTCCTGTCTTACTGTCTTCCTTTGTAGTTATGTGAATATTTCTTGTAGTATGTTTTTATTTGTTGCCTTTTTATTTTTAGTGAATTTATTATAGGTTTTTGCACTGTGGTTACTATAAGGTTTACAAAAAACATTTGAAAGACATAATGAGTCATTTTAAAGAGATGACATCTTATAACACAAATAGAATAGAAACAAGCAAAGGCAAAAGAACATGCAAAAAAAATCTACATTTAACTCCATCCCCCCACATTTTGACTCTTAATTGTCTTAATTTGCATATTTTAAAATTACCTATCTCTTGATGGGTTGTTGTAGCTATTTTAGGCTTTATAGTTGCGTTATGGAAGGATTGCATATCACATATATAGTAATAGAGTACTCTGAATGTGTCCATGTACTCGATTTTACCAGTGGATTTTATATCTTGGAAAGTTTTCTTTTGCACATTAGTGTTTGGGTTTTTTTTGTTGTTGTTGTTTTGTTTTTTCCTTTCAGATTGGAGAACTCCCTTTAGCATTTCGTGCAAGATGGGTCTGCTGGTAATGAATTCTCTCAGCTTTTGTTACTCTGTGAAAGATAATGTCTCTCTTTCAAATTTGAGTGACAATTTTGCTGGATAAAATAGCTTGTTTGGGTTTTTACTAAATATATTTGCTAAGCAAATCTTCACTTCTAGGTCTCTGCTTCCTTTGTGGCTCTAGGTGGTGCCTTAAGGCACCATGTTCATCTCAGCTCTAGTAAAGGGTCAGAGCACTGCCTGTCCCAGGTGGGAGAGGTCCCAAAAGGATTACCTCAGCAGTGTAGGGAGGTTGGCTAAGTTTCCTGCCCAGGGGACCTCGGGTATCTACCTCCTACAACTACTCTTATTTGGCATCTCCTTTGGCCAAGATACAGAATAGAGTTTCCAAGGCTGGGAATGATAGTACTGCCTCCCTTGTTTGTCTCTGCCTGTCCCCAAGGATATTTCTCTCTTCAGGCAGTCACGATGCTACCTGTGGGTAAGGCAAGGACAGATCTCCTGGCAGGGAGCCCAAGAAGGTAGGGAAACTGGTTGAATACCTCAATTTCACTTTTTCCAGTATAGAAACTGGGAGTTAAGGGAATATTTTCTATAGTTGGTGCCTGGCAGAACTGGGGGGGAGGCATTGTGAATGTGGAAGCCCAACTCTCTACCTGCTTGGAATTTTTCTACTTCTCTGTGGCCCTGGAAAATGTCTCATCTTCACACTTGAGCTCTGGGTTGTTGCTAGTGAAGATTTTGGCACTGTATATTTGGTTTTGGTTTTTTGTTTAGGGAGAAAAGTTAGCTTGCCTCTATGCCACCATTTAGGAACTGGAAACCTACCTATATATTGTTGAATTCTATTTGCCAATATCTTGTTAAATATTTTAGCATATATATTCATTATGGATATTGGTTTATAGTTTTACACCCACTCTTCTTTCCTTCTTCCTTTTCTTCCCTCCCCCCCGCCCCCCGCCATTGTTATTAGGGTAATACTAGTTTCATAAAGTAAGTTGAGAAGTGTTCTCTTCTATTCTCTGGAAGAAATTATGTAGAATTGGCATTAATGCTTATTTAAATGTTTGGTAGAATTCTCTAGTTAATCCATCTGGGCCTAGAGATTTCTTGCCTGGGAGTTTTTAAATTACAAATTCCCTTTCTTGATAGTTGTTAAGGCTACTCAAAGTATCTATTTTACATTGAGTGAGTTGTAGTTTGTTTTTTTTACGGAAGTGGTCCATTTCATACAAGTTGTGAAATGTGCATATGTAGAATTGTGTGTAGTATTACCTTATTGTCTTTACGATGTCTGCAGACTGTAGTGACATCTCATGCTTCACTTCTGATTCTGCAAATTGTGTCCTTTTTTTTCTTTTTTAATCTTTTTTTTTTTTTTTTGACACAGAGTCTGGCTCTGTTGCCCCAGCTAGAGTGCCCTGGCATCAGCCTAGCTCATAGCAACCTCAAACTCCTGGGCTCAAGCAATTCTTCCGCCTCAGCCTCCTGAGTAGCTGGGACTACAGGCATGTGCCACCATGCCCGGCTAATTTTATATATATATATATATATGTGTGTGTGTGTGTGTGTGTGTATATATATATATATTTTTTTTTTTTTAGTTGTCCAGATAATTTCTACTTTTAGTAGAGACAGGGTCAGGCTGGTCTCAAACTCCTGACCTTGAGTGATCCTCCCACCTCAGTCTCCCAGACTGCTAAGATTGCAGGCATGAGCCACCTCGCCTGGCCTCTTTGCTTCTTGAATCTGTAGATTTTTGTCTCTTACCAAATTTCACAATTTTTTAGCCATTATTGCATCACGTAATTTTTCATCCCCACCTTCTTTCTCTTCTCCTTTTGATAACATGATTGTTAGAGCACGCGTAGGAACTCAATTTTACTTTTTCACTCAATTTCATATATTTTTCAGTGTGTTTTCTATATATATTCATATTTTTCTGTTGTCCTATCTTCTAATTCACTGTTTCTTTCCTCTGTTCTCTACAATTTGCTGTTGATCTCTTCAATCACTGACTGAACTTTGTATTTCATTTATTGTATTTTTCAGCTGTAAAATTCCATTTGTTTCTCTTTACGTCTATTTCTTTGGTGAGACTTTATATTTCTTTGCTGATGGTTTCTAGTTTTTCATTTGTCTCAAGTATATGTGTTAATTAGTCATTGAAGCATTTTTTATGGCTGCCTTAAAAATTAGATAACCCTAACATCTTTTTCCTCTCATCATTGGCATCTATTGATTGTCTTTTTCCATTTGGTTTGAGATCTTCCTGATTCTCTATATAATGAGTAATTTTCAAATAAAATATGGACATTTTCATATTAAGTTTTAAAACTCTGGATCTTATTTAAACTCTCTGTTTTAGTTGGCTTTCTCTGACACTACTCCAGTTGGGGAAGGGTGCAGTGCTGCCTTGTTATGGCCAGGTGGAGATAGAAATCCAATTACCCCATTCAACCTCTATTGACACTTGAGGCAAAGCTTCCTTTTTCATTGGTGAGCGGGGATGGAAGTTTCAGTTCCCCACTTGGTCTCCACTGATACATTGGTGGAAATAGCCTCATTACCACTGGGTGGTAATGGTGAAAGTCCTGACTATATACTATCAGTAGGTCTTCTCTGATAGTAGAGGGGTGCTTCATTACTGCTGGGTGGGAGTGGAAGTCCAAGCTCCTCATGTGGTCTCCTCTGACTTTAGGGGAGAGGGGCTTATTACTAGTTGATGGGGATGAATGCTGTGGCATCTTACTTGCCTTCTCTAATACCACCTCAGTAGGAGTGTTGCTGTATCTTGCTATATCCTCATGAGGGTAAAAGTCTAGGCTCACCACTTGGCCTTTTATGGCCTTGTTGGGGTGGGGCCACAGTTTTCTCTATGGTGTTCAGCTATAGTAGAACAGTTATTGTCCAAAATCATTTTGTCTTCCTTGACTTCATCTTTCCTGATCCTTAAGCTCAAGAAAGTACGCTTCTATTGGGTTGTTTGTGTGTATGTGTTTGTTTGTTTATTTGTTTGTTTTGTCTGCACCTGTTGGCACTTTCGGATTACCTGCTCCTTCAGCTCTAAATCTGGCATATATAACATAAAAATAAAACCCAGAGAACTTACCACTATGTTGTAACTTGGACCCTATGTCCCTAGCTAGTCTGCCTTCTTCTCTCTATTTTTCAGTCTCTTGACATTTATTTATATATAATGTCCAAGGTTTTGCTTAATTTACTTATGCTTAATGGAGGGAATATGGAAAAGTACATCTACTTCATCTATCTGGAAGCAGAAGTTTTATTGGCTCAATTTTTAAAACTTAAAACTCTATTTTTTAAAAGGCACTGCAGAACACATGGTGTAAATAGAAAATGATAGGACTGGATTGTTGTTGTTGTTGTTTTACAAAATTACTGAAACTGACTCATTTAAATGAGGGCTGATTCCTCAGAATCGATTACTAAATTATCCTTTGGAGAGGATTTTGTGTCGTCAATACAACTCCCGAATTTTTTTAGAACTATTTTGGACTTAATTTTAAAGAATGGACTGTGTTCTTTTCAGCATCCTCAGTGGCATAAATTGTAATGCTTTGAGGTGGTATTTGATATTTGGAAGCAAACCCAAGTGGTTTAAGAGCCAAGATGGGTAGTAAAATAGATGACCAAATTGGGTAATACAATCCACTTCTCTATCTCACACTCTTTTTTAAAAGAACAGTGTGAACCAAATTATCTTTATAGTGATAAAGCCATTTCTTTTATATTATACAAAACCTCCCAAACACTCCCAACTTCCAAATAATAAGCTTGATTAGCTGTGGGATGAATTTTGCATGAGTAGTGCCAGTTGGTATGAAATCAACATTTCTATGGTTTTCACATAAATGCTTCCTTGGGTCCCATGGATATTGGAGATTTTTTCCTGTAAACTTTGACAATTTGCTTTTTGGATCAACTTCAAAATACCATATTCTATCACTATTCTCCTTGAATACATGTGATTTTGTCCAACTTCCCTTTGAAAGTTCCAAACAAATGTCAAATCTTCTCTGTTTCTTTTTGTCATTCAAAATGCGGAGCACAGGCTTTACAAAAACCTCAGTGTCGAAATTCCCCTTCAGTATGAGTCAGTGTTCTCAGAGCTAACCCTCTGCTTGAATAAATCCCATCTCTGACATTTTCCACATTTTCATCAGTCCTTTGTACTTCATCATGAGCATCTTTATTACTTTCTCATGCCTTTGTGCCAGTCAAAAATAGCTTCTTTACAGTTCTGAACCATAATTGTCCCTCTAGATGTCTTGCCAATTGTGTTTGTTTAACTTTCTACAAAGTGCTAATTCTTTACTTTCTACAGCTGTCATTCCTCATCCCCATTCATCACAGCCTATAGCCCAAAAGATTGAAAGAACTGCTGCTGCTGCTGCTGCTGCTGCTGCTGCTGCTGCTGCTGCTGCTGCTGCTGCTGCTGCTAACAGAATCACTTTACAGCGTGTTCCTTCCATATGCACTTTTTGTTTTGCTAAGCCATCTAAGAATATGAGCTTCATTACTTCATAGTAATGAAAAGATTACTAAATACAAAATCTTCACCCTATTCGTTTAACTCTAAAGCTCAAAGTCACACACGCAGCATCTAAAATAGATGATAGACCTAATTCAGTAACTAGGAACGGCCCTTTGGCAAATTCAAGAAATGCTAAAGAAAATGAATGTATCCTCCCTCAACATCCTGATCTTTTTTTTCTTTTTTATGGTTTATTTTCAGTTCATGGTTCAACTATTAGGAGGAGGACCCACTTTGGAGGGGAAAGGACCACAGTATAATGTAGTGTTTAAGAGCAAGACCTCAGCCAGTCTTGGTTCAAATGTTGTTCTTACCAGTTTAAAAGTTGTACAAATTACTTGGGACAGTTGTTTAACCTCTCCCACTCTTAGTTTTGTCCTCAGTAAGAATGGATAATATAATCTAATAATAATTACCTCTAATGCCATTGTAAAGATCAAAATAGGTAATATGGTGTCTTAGCACATTGTTTGCCACTGTTTGGATGGTAGCTATTACTTATTAAATGCCAGTTACTTTTTCAGTCATTAAAAACTTTAAGTAGGATAGGCTTGCCCTCAAAGAATCCAAAAGTAGCATAATCCTGAGCTAAATTGTCTCATCAGAAGAAGAAATAAAACAGAAATATAAGTCTAAAGGCCACTACAGTTCTATGATACATAGAATTAAGTTTTCATCCTTGGGTAGACTATATATTACTGGGATATTCTAATCAACAAAGTAATTGTTAAGCCACCATTATTCATTTCCTCATGTAGCTTATACATCGTGAAGCCAAAATCCTTCAGAGTTTGTCTGAGTGGAAAAATTCTTTGCTTATCTATGTGATCACTTTCAATTAAGCTGCCAGCCTTCCTCTCTCCCATGGGTTCAAGCACTGACTGAGGACCCATGAATATTATGCCAATAGAGGTGAGAAGCAGGTATAAATGTAAAAACCAACAGATTGCTCAGTAGCCAGGCCAATCAGCCTCAGTGAGAAAGCTCTACCCTCAGCTCCTCTGGCTCTAGGACATCACTTTTTCTAACTATGTAACTGAGCATGCCAGTGAGTTCGATCAGAGTACAATATGATACTTGGCTTTTCATGGCTTCCCCCTCCTACCATGGAACATGAAATTCCATGGGAACAGGAAAGAATTGAATTTGCAATAAGGAACAACTTGACCAGAAGGGCTGAAAATGTTGCAACATCTCCTTTCATTAAGATTTCTGAGACGGGAATAGATACACAAAGAAATACACATTTGCCCATTATGATGTTATCTTAGTTTTGTGTTCACTGGTTAAGTGTGTTGGACAGTGTTAGATTGATAAGTGTTTTCACATTTTGCTGGTATAGCCTGAAACTCTTTTTTTGCATCCTCACCAATTTCTCATGACTGAAGTATCTGTTTACTGTTTTTTGAATGTAAAAAATTGTACATGATACCAAGATAGCTAGTTGTACATCTAAAATATAATCAAATGGTTATTTTTCCACACTTAGTACCAAATATTAATTTTAAATATTTTGTTTTGAAAGTACC
>VSMD01097979.1:0-45207 GCA_008750895.1 Mirza zaza
AGGCTGGTCACGCTCGCCTTTCCTGGAGACACACCTCGATAAGGTGGTGGCACAGATTTCACGCAAACCTGCTGGCAACACAATGGGAGAGCTGAATGATTAAGTGCATACAGATCAAAGACATCCCTGCTCAGCTCTTGGAGAAGGAGCCTCTACACTCAGCTCTGCAGGGCCTGAGTCCCAGTCCACTGCCCTGCATGAAAAAGGCAGGGTGAACCAAGAACAAGGAACAAAATGGCAGACAACTGCCTCCATTCAAAGATAAAAACAAAAACCTACTGACACATGCAACTCTGCATGGGGCCCTTCATCTTTCCATGCTAGATCCCAACTAAATAACTAATTGACTTGTTCCTAAATGGGAAGTCCAAGGTTGTAGCAATGAAATCCCTTAAGTATATGACTGCTCACACTAGTGAACTAAGAGGTCCCACTCTTCCAACAGAAGTCTCCTGAGGCCTCCTCTAGTACTAGAGACTGAAGCAAAATAATTAGTACTGGAATCTGGTCTTTGATTCCCAATTTACTATATTTATTCCCTGCTCAAATTACTTAAACCAAAATTGAACTAATTGAGAATTTTTTTAACTTGCCAAGTTCTAAAACCCATAAAATAGGGAAAGAGTACAGGAACTCTGGCCACTCAGATTTGAATTAAGTATCTGACAATAATTATTGGCTTTGACTCTCCTTTGTTTGGCTTATGTACTTTTAAGAAATTACTTAGAATGCTAAATCGTTTAAATTAGAATATTTTAAGCCTTTAAAAGGTGCCTTTCACACTCTGATAAAAGCTATGGACCAGAAAAATGTACCTTATGAACACATATAAGAATTTTTCATACAATTTTTTAGAAAAATCACTACAGCTTCTACTTGGTCCCCAGGTTCAGACCTCATAAATAAATAAATAAATAAATAAATAAATAAATAAATAAATAAATATCATGTCTTGTGCATTCTGTCCTTCTTACTTGGCAGGTGTAGCAACCAGAATAGTTCATTCTCAAGAAAATCATTCATTTTATTCAATATAACAAACAATTAAGGCCTTACATGTACAGGAAATATGTAGGTTCTAAGAAAATATAAAGAATTAAAGGTATAGCCCCTATCTTCCAGAAACATAAGAACAAATGTAATATGAAGACATTTACATGACCAAGTACTAAATAAAGATTCAGATGGAGTCCCAGGAGAAAAGAGGAGAAAGTCATATTGCATGGGAAAGGCAGCCCATGTTGTTTGAATTAGGCATTGAAAGATGCATAGAATCATAATCGATAGAAAATGAAGAAATGAAAGATAGGGAAGGGACAGTACAGCTGAGAAAATGTATTGCCTGATCAGTTCTGTGTGAATATAAAATGAGGTGAAGTATCCGTGAATGCCCTGAAAGACGGGAAAGCACAGAAGGCCTCTGCACAAGCGCTGTTTGCTGACCCACCACCAGCTATCCCTGAAGCCTCAGAGATACAGACTTTGATATAAAAACTATGTACATGGTGACCTCGCAAGCTAAATGGTTAGAACAGAAACCATATTTCCAAGAGTCAAGAAGTGAATATTTAATGATGATAAGGAAGCAGGAGGTATAGAATACCCATTCAAGAAGACTGATAGAAGAAAAGAGAGATGAGATGGTGGCATATTAGGAAAATCAGTGTATTTACTATTACTCATAACTAATTCCACAGTAGCCCTTCTTAAAAATCTTCAGTTCTCTCAAAGGTCACTAATCCTATCTGAGGATCAGCAAGAAAAGGTCAACATGAGTTGGTAAAATGTTTGTATAACATGGTACACTGAGACTTTTATTTGAAACAAAATGTTATTCCCTTAACTACACATTATTTTCAAAATGAGCTATCAAAATCAATTTTATATTTCAGACTCTAATAAAAGAAAGCTTTCTAGTCTAGGCAGCTTAGAACTGTCTCCAGAGCAATTTGAAAGACAAAGAGACTGATCAGATTATTGCTTTGTAAGTATTAACTGTTGCTCTTGAAAATGAATGCAAACAGCCAAGTAAATTCAAACCATAGGTCAAAGCAGAATAAATTATGTTTAAATCTCTCAATTTCATCTTCAAAAAATAAAGGCAGGAGAGCCTTTACTCCATCAGGGATCAAAACTGCTGAATAAGCAAGTGATTAAATAAACAGACCATTGTGTGTCATCAGCTCATTGAGTGAGAGTACTCTGGCTGTCTGGTTTTGGTGAAAGGAAGATGTTTGATGCTTTTCATAACAAATATCCATTTATAACATGTGCTGAAATGAACAAAAAAGATCTATTGCCAATTCCAGCTATTTTACAGAGAAAAGTTGGCAAGGAATTTTCTAACATCTAAAATAGAGAAGTATCAATTAATCATGAAAATGGCTCAGATAATGTGTTATACTTTATCATATTCATCCTCCTGCCTAAAACCATTTTTAAAATGATATAAAATAAAAATTCAAGTACTAATCATCTAAGGACATCCGGTCTCCCTCTCCCAATCCCAAAATGTGGTAACTATAGTAATGTTGAACAATAACAAAAGAAAATACTAACCACTTAGGGAGAACCACAAAATTTAACATATCTGTCTTACTTTCATGTTTCTAAGTGTGCTTCTATCATTGGAACAAATACTATACATGATGCTTCTCCTAAAACACACTGTGAATGATTTCTCATACCACTATTTGCCTAACAACACTGTTGAATGGTTTCATAGTATTCTCCTATAAAGCTGTGCAAGGATTTATTTGTTTAATCTACTCTTGGACAAATGGGGAAAAGTCAAGTTGCCTTGCTTTGGTGTTTTTTAAAAATTCTGTTAAACATCTTTCTAAAAAAAATCTTGCATTTATCAATGACCATTTCTTTATATCTATTTCCTTAGATAGTGTTCTTAGGAATGAAATGCAAAATCATATGGTAGGCATTTTTTAATTTTTCCAATATTGTCTCAAATTTCCTTTCACACAGATCAGAATAATTTACAAGATCACTAATAGTATATATTTTAAGCCAACTTAAGATAAGACTTGTAAGCTATGGTTATATTTTTTAAATATGAGCTAAATAATAGCAAGTTCAAATTTTTTTAACTCATATTATCCTACTCCTAATATTAAAGGCATCAAGAAAAGGAAATATCTAAATACACTTAAAATGACAAAGATGTCAATTTTATTAAATCATATAGTACAATCTGTGGTCCCCAACACCCTAACCTCGGATTGGTACTGGTCACTGGCCTGTTAGGTATTGGGCGGAAAAGAGGAGGTGAGCCTCGGGCTAGCAAGCGAAGCCTCATCTGTATTTCCAGCCACTCTTTATCACTCGCATCATCGCCTAGCACCACCCTCCACATACCCCATGTCCGTGGAAAAATTGTCTTCCATGAAACCGGTGCCTGGTGCCAAAAATGTTGGGGACTCCTGGCACAAGTCATTTAATTAATATGTAATTACTGCTTTTATGACTTCATAGCCAATTCATACGCAAAGTATTGAAGTAAATCACACAAATTTCCCCTTTAATAAATAAATTTGAGTGTATGCTGCATGATTAAATGTATGAAATAAATGAATGATAGTCAAATTCTCAATGTAGTTAGTGTTTGCCCAAAGTTATTTCTAAATTGTGTACATATGGGTCACCGTGCTACTATAAGGATCTATAGATTCCACACAGCTGGCCGGGCGCGGTGGCTCACGCCTGGAATCCTAGCACTCTGGGAGGCTGAGGCAGGCGGATTGCTCAAGGTCAGGAGTTCAAAACCAGCCTGAGCAAGAGTGAGACCCTGTCTCTACTAAAAATAGAAAGAAATTAATTGGCCAACAGATAGATAGATAGATAGATAGATAGACAGACAGACAGACAGACAGACAGATAGATAGATAGATATAGAAAAAATTAGCCAGGCATGGTGGTGCATGCCTGTAGTCCCAGCTACTCGGGAGGCTGAGGCAGTAGGATAGCTTGAGCCCAGGAGTTTGAGGTTGCTGTGAGCTAGGCTGACGCCACGGCACTCACTCTAGCCTGGGCAACAAAGCAAGACTCTGTCTAAAAAAAAAAAAAGATTCCACACAGCTTAACACTCAGCTTAAATGTTCAGTTCTGGTTATAAGAGATATGCAGTGGCCTCCACTATACATATAAATTCCTGAGACCAGTTCCTAAGGCATTCTTCCATTTCATAGAAAACAGACTCCCAACAAAAAACAAAATGCAAGCGGTGGTGCCCATAATTTCATGGGCTATAGCAATCTCGCTATGAGCACCTGAATGTAATTAGATCATGACTAGAAGAAACAGATACTGGGTTTCTGAGTCCTGAAGACAGTGTCCATTAACAGATTATAATTTATAGTTTAAAAGCATATGGGTGTCTAAGGAAGTTTCAAAAGTTAAGTATCAAGAAATTTGAATCTTTTAGGCTAAAAGAAGACAGATATACCCAGGACCTGATGTAAAATGACTTGTTAAATGATATATATTTTGACAGAATGAAAAGATAAAAAACATTCCTTGGTCCTTCAACCAACTGATCCAGATATTTAATGCAGGGTCCCAAAATTCCAGAAAGAAACACAATTTATCTCATTGTGATCCTTACTCTTCATTAAAACAAATACATATATATATATATGGAAAGAGAAAAGGAAAACCTCATATCATCACTGTGTTATTACTATTTGCCTTTCTACTTTTACACGTATGCATATTTAGAGTCAGGGTATAATTCTACTGTTCACACATATCAAATATCTACTGTAAGAAAAGGTGTTGCATCTCTGCTAAGGACTTAACTAAAGCTCATGAATGCCACAAAAGTAGTGGCTGAATGATTCAGGCAGTTTTGCAAAGTTATTCATACTAACTAGAAATAATTTTCTGTGTGTTAAGTCACAAAACAGTAAATGTCCCTTAATGCAGATAGTTAGACTGACACTACAATTCAGAACCATACAAATCGAGATTCCATTTATAAAGCTAATTTCTGACTCAAATAAGAGACATACACCGTAGCATCTCTCCTAGAGTAAACAAGAAATTAAATTACATTTGGAAGAATAAAGGTGAGTAAATCTTTTTTTTTTTTTCCTTTGAACAGAGACGAGGTCTCACTGTGTTACCCAGGCTGGTCTTGAACTCCTGGGCTCAAGTGAGCCCTCCCCTCAGCTTACTGGGATTATAGGCATGAACTACAATACCTGGCCAAAAGTGAGTAAATCTATTTTGAATAAGAAACATATATGGGACCGAAAAACCAATAAAAAAATAAATGAAAACCCAGACATAAATGGAAATGCTTATAAAAGAGTACAGCAGTGGTTCTCAATTCTGATGCACATTATAATCTCCTGACAAACTTGTAAAATGTCAAAGAACATGCCATACACCCAGCAATTCTGACTTACACCAGGATGGGGCCTCAATATTGACTGAACACTTTCCAGGTTATTCTAATGCACAGCCATATTAGAAAATGTGTTCAACTGGTTTGAACTGATTTGAAATAATTTCAAACAATTCAAAAATAAGAGGGCATAGAAAAAAATTAAGTTTGGTCTCTGCCTCATAAGATACAATGAAATCAATACTAGATGGTTTTAAAAAAAGAAATTATAAATTTAATAAATGGAAATTAAATGACTGTGACCATAATATAACACTATAATACAGAAAGCCTTTCTGAGCATAAAACCAAAGGCTGAACATATGTGGTAAGAAAGAAAACTAAGAGCTACAACTAAACTAAACAACACACTCTTCTTACGTGGCAAGAAAGGATAAACACTAATGAGAAAATGAAATTAATTTATTTTATTTAGTCAGTTATTTTATTAAGAGACAGAGTGTCACTCTGTCACCTAGGCTGCATTGCAGTGGTGTGATCACAGCTCACTGTAATCTCAAACTCCTAGGCTCAAGCCATCCTCCCACCAGTAGCTGCAACTACGGCCACAAGCTACCATGCCTGGCTAATTTTATTTTTACTACCTTTTGTAGAGACAGGGGTCTTGCTATGTTGCCCAGGCTGATCTAAACTCCAGGCCTCATGGAATCTACCTGACTTGGCCTCCCAAAATGCTGGGATTAAAGGCATGAGCCACTATTCCTGGCAGAAAATGAAATTTAAAGGACAAAAATGAAAGATTTTTTTTTCAAACATAAAATGACTAATAAAGACATGAAATGTTCACTCTCTGATACAAATGGAAGAAATGTAAAGTAAATAAATTTCCATTAAACCAACAGAATTATAGAAAATTAGTTTCACAGAGTACAGAGAAATCAGAACAGGAACACAGCTGTAAAAACTACAAGTTTACCTTCTAGAGAGAAATTTGGCACAAAATAGTGAATGTAAATACCTCCCAGAGACTACCCTGGGAAGGCCCTATGAATGCATTCACATGATTTTATTTGTGTTTGCTGATTTACAAAAGTATAAAATTTCATTTGATTGTGTTAAACACCCTGATCCCTTCTATTTAATATTCCTTTCCTTCACTTCCCCTTGTGTCAGGTGGCATTAGAAGAGCTGCTGGAATATTTGAGATCTAGCCAAGAAGCAGCTGAGCTGGGATGTACATGAGATTTTGGAATAGATTTCAAAATATAACTAATGACAAGGCTTTAGGAATATCTGATAGTCCAAATAACAAGGAAGAGGGATTGGACATGAAATACTGCCATCGACAAATGTAAAGAAAAACTCATGATGAACTACAAAAAGAATATGAGTGACACTGATTATGAGAATCATCATTCAAAGAATTCAATATATTCAAACATTATTCTCTGTATGCACATGCACACATACATAAACACTCACATAAACAAATACCTTGAAAATTTTGAAAATATTACAACTCACCTATGAAAGAAACTTCATAGGCGTTTATCACAAATTTCGACAATGATCCTAAAAATCTGCATAGCATTACAAATACCAAATTGTGACAATAAAAAAAAGTTCTAAAATAATACCCTCCCCTAAAAAATATCTTAAACAATGACAGAGCAAAAATTTAATCATCTTGCTATATTCTCTTTTTAAAATATTACAAAATTACTGTAATGTTAAGAGGAGATCAATAATAGGCAGCAACAAAAAAGCAAAGAAAAATATTATGGCGAAGTGTCCAGTATACCTCTGAATAATTAATAAAAAATAAAATTAAAATATAATATTTATATAGTAACAGAACTCCACTTTACATAATTAATTTTTAAAGTCACAAAATATGGTAAGTATAATATTTGTAAATACAGACTGCTAAAATTCCTGCATCTATAATATCAATTGTAACTACCTCATATTCTCCAATCAACAGGAACTATTAGCCCTACTGGTTCCACAAGCAATACTATGGAATCATGCCCATCAATGAAAAATGAAGTAGATAGACATAACTCATTCAAGTTAGCCATAACTAATTTTGCATTAAATGGAATAAATTTTTCCATAAATAACAATGAAAAAGATAATTTGCACCGAATAAAGTATCATAGAACACTGTGGGTTCCACTTGTGTTGCTTCTGATTTATATGAAATTAAATATGTTTAGATAGCTCAGCCCCTTCCATGACCAGGAAAAGTTTCATAACAATGTATATTAATATATCTGACCATAAACGTAGAAACACATTTTGCCTATAATTGAAAACCTTAACATGCTAAATTTTCCACTATCTTCAAAAAATATTAATAAGTACCTGAGATTGAAAGCCAAGCTATTATTGTCTATATTTAATAAAATATTGTTTTTAAGTCATATTTAAAATCTAAAAAGATAATTACATTTACACATATTATTTCTAAGTATTAAAATCCATTTAATTTTAGATCAGTTCTCAGATTATAAATTTAATAGCCCCATCATTAATCTTCTCCAAGAAATCCTACTTAAGCGGTGATAATTTTGTAAAAATTAATTAATTTAATCTCATAACATTTTCTCCCTAATTATGAGTTCAAGATACAAATATTTAGGCAAAAAATATCAATACAAAATACATCAGTGCTATGTTTAAATGTTTATAATCCCTAAATCATTTTGAATTCATGCTACCCAAAATAATTTTCAGTGCCAAGTAAAAATGATCTGTTTTAATGGTTTCAAAGGAACGATGGAACTGACAATAAATGAAAAAAGATAAGCAAATTATATTCAAGTTTTATCATTTACCTAAAATCAACCAACTAAAAAGAAAAAAAAAGATGAGAAAGAGAGAAAGCTTCCTTCTGTGTGAGCATGTGGTGGGGGGAGGGAAGCAGAGTCTGTGCGTGTACAACAAGAATGTGAGTGAAAGAGAAACCACGCAAGGTCACTTGGTGATCACCATGGAGCACGATAAAAACAACATCACTGCATAATCAAGTCTAAACATAGGCAAAAATGAGAACACTATACAAACCACAGCAATAACCCAATTACAGCTTTAGCTTGCTCCATTTCCCCTGCCCTATAGACAATAATAAAATTATCAGGATATCAGATCATACATTTGCCCTCACGTTCTGCCAGGATCCAATCCAAACTAAAACCACTCTTCCTTTGATCCCACCCAAAATACCTAAACAAGACCAAATTTATCAATAAGTCCCTCATAATATCCATGGCTCCCCATGCTATACTGTTTCCTTTGTTGTGGGAGAGGTGCAAAAAAAAAAATCTATTTTATCTGACAATTATATTCCTGATCGATTTTGGTTAGAGGGCACTTGCAGAAAGAATATTCAAGTAAATTCTTTATCCAAAAGTAAAGCATATGTTTTAGAGAAAAATTAAACAGAACTTTCACAATGAAAATAAATGCCAAGCTACATTAGTTGGTAGCTTTCATATATTTGATTATACTCTAATTTAAGTGAAAAAAGCAAAAAAACTCTAAAGAGTCAACAAATGACACGCTGCAGATCTTTTGAACAATGGTTTCGAACTATTAAGAGAGAATGCCACTCCACAGCTGAGGTGCATGAAATGCTCCAAATGAAAATCAAATTGGAGAACAGAGTTTAATATACCAGCTTCCAGGCAATTAAAGGCTTAACTATCACTGCAATATTAACCACTTCCTGGCACTGTCTAGGCCTTCTGAATCTGGCATAAGTTCAAATGTAAGGATGTTCAATCAATAAAGATAATAAATACAGAATCCAATTCAACAGCACCCTCTGCTTGTAGACAATTTAATTTCATTTTACAGGATTTCCTAACCTAGTACATGATAATTCAATAAAATCAATCATTAAAATTATGCAGTTAATGTAACCCATTTCAGATATATAAATTTAAGCTAACCAGAAGGAATACATTATGACATTTTACATTTAAACAAGCCTGGCATGACTGCAAATTAGCAAGGATCCAGGTAAAAATTAAGTCTGGAAATTAACACTGCTCTCCTGGCAGCAGAATGCATGGAAGTAGATCTCAAACTTTAGCAAGCATGAGAAACATCTGGGGAGCTTATTAAAAAGGCAGATTTTTCTTAAGTATTCTCAAGATTCTGCTTTAATGAGTCCTGAAATGAGGACCAGAAATCTGCATTTTAACAAGCATTTCAGTTGTTTCTGATGCTGAAGGCCATCAGTCCCCAGAATCATTCTTTAGGCATCTATCCACAGAACAACCAACCACACAAAACCTATTTTTTGGCCAGGCATGGTGGGTCACGCCTATAATCCTAGCACTCTGGGAAGCTGAGAAAGGCGGATTGCTTGAGGTCAGGAGTTCGAAACCAGCATGAGCAACACCTCGTCTCTACTAAAAATAGACAGAAATTAACTGACCAACTAAAACATATATATACAAAAAACATTAGCCGTGCATGGTGGCACATGTCTGTAGTCCCAGCTACTCGGGAGGCTGAGGCAGTAGGATAGCTTGAGCCCAAGAGATTGAGGTTGCTGTGAGCTAGGCTGACACCACGGCACTCACTCTAGCCTGGCCAACAAAATGAGACTCTGTCTCAAAAAAAAAAAAAAAAAAACTATTTTTCAGGGTAAAATTCATATAAATGTAGTATAACTTCATTCTTCATCAACTAGTCTCTTATAAAACAAGAAGGCATTTTCTTGGATGTCTATGCAAACAGAAAAAATAAAATCTACATCTAAACCTTTACTTCATTACTTCTTTTTACCAAAATGTATGATATGAGCAATGTTCTTTAATAGAGATGGGAAAAGAACTTTTATCCTCATTATATCAAGATAACTAAACTCAATAAAAAAAGACATAATATGGAATCAAATTTTAAAATCATGTCCTGAGCAGCAAATATTCACCAGGCAGCAATCTAATTTCTATGAGGAGAGAAAGCTGTGAGCTCATTGTTAAGGAACATGTACAGGGAGGGTTCCAGAACTGGAAGCCACCTGGAGGCTGGGCCAAGATGCTTGTGCCTATGGACAGAGGGTAAATGTTCCAGAGTGGCACACAAAGACACCTGGAGGGGAAAAACAATGAAGATGCCTGGGAGTAAGGCAGGGACAGACAGAAAAAGAAGTTTGAGAGTCTGAGTACAGCCATTTTGACTGAAACCAGACCCTAACCACCTTGAACAAGGAAGTCACCAGGCAAGTCACTTTCCTGGGACCCCTTGAAGATGGATGAATTACTAAGAAGGATGGCTTACAAACTGTGGTTACCTTCCTGTGACACCAGTTTACGATTAACATTTATTGCCTGACTTCAAGATAATGCCTGTCACATACAGCTGTCTCCAAATGAGGTTTTTAGAACATTTGAAAACATTACTATTGTCCGAAAAGGTGTCCCCCTCCTGTTCAGGAAAGGACCCCATTCTGTCTGTAGAGTATGTCTCTGTCTTCAAAACTTTCTATCACTAGTTGGCTGGCTCTTGAATTCTTTTCCACAAGAAGCCAAGAACCCTCTTGGTGAATTTACCAGACTTTCCTCTCTTCATTGGGATATTCTCTGCATCAGGTGGAATGTGGGAATGAGACCCAGAATAGAGCAGAGGGATTCAGTTAGAAAAAGAAGACACCTCCTCCGCTCAGGCAATGAGGGATTTGGTCTGAATGAGATGAATATTTTGAAAGTTCAAAATTAAGTACAGAACAAATATTATACAAACCTCACCTAATGAAGAGCAGTCAAGCAGAAACTAAAATGATAAAGAAATCACAATCTTCAAACATACCCTTACAAAAGTGATTAACTTTTAAAACAACACTCATTCATTAGAAACATGTAGATGCTGATGTATCAATTTTAAAATATCTGTTCTAAAGTAACTATGTGATAATTTTCAGTAACTATAATCACTGTAATGAGGTATGAATAAATTTAACATCAACAACCAACTCTATCTCCAAACACAACCCCAGTATGCTTTTTTCTGGGAAAAAATGTGGTATTATTACATATCATATGATATGTGGGTATTTATGTGCCTGCAAAAGATGAATATTTGGATCAAATATAAGGCCAGTGAAATATATAACAGAAATGACAATTTACATATTTAAATATTGGTTATGTTTTTCCCCATTGTATCAATAAAATTAGGAAATTTCAGTGCTAACATGACCTTCAAGAATATTTCTGCCTTGTGGATGATTTTAAATATTTCAAATTCATGTATTAATAGATATTTGCACTATTATTAATCCTCTATCATTTAGTTCTTATTTTTTTTGGTGGTAGACTTAAAAATTGCCACAATTCCTGCAAAGACTCATCTTGCTCTCCAGAGCAGTGATAAGAATGGATCGTAATGGTTTACATTTTGAAGCTCTAATGACATGCAGGTTGAGAACTGTTATCCCTAGATTTACAGCATACTTGCCACAAGCAAGAAACAGGGTTTCTACCCATAGGATAAAGCCCAAATCTCTGCATTAATTATTTCCTCTGCCAAGAGTTACATTCTATTTATCTTAAAAAGCCAGGAGAGGGTGGGAGTCACTTGTTGCTTATCACATGACAATCTTCAAACATACCCTTACAAAAGTGATTAACTTTTAAAACAACACTCATTCATTAGAAACATGTAGATGCTGATGTATCAATTTTAAAATATCTGTTCTAAAGTAACTATGTGATAATTTTCAGTAACTATAATCACTGTAATGAGGTATGAATAAATTTAACATCAACAACCAACTCTATCTCCAAACACAACCCCAGTATGCTTTAACAAATGTCTACAATCAAACTATAACATCACTGAATTTGTCATAAGAATGAAAGAAACTATTGATAAAACCCAAAAACATAACACAATGTTGCTTTGAGTTAACAGTTCTATGCATTCCCATTAAATGAAAGATGTGTGAGTTAACCTTGGTTAAAGAGCTACAATCTTATTACTGGTGTATCTGAAAAATATTTACATAAGAAAAAAATTAACCACCTTTCTACTCTTCAGACTCATCCCCTTCCCCAAATCCCTAAAATTATGAGTTATACAATAGAAGACTGATAAATAAATCTCTAAGCCACACACCTCTCTTCAAAAGGCTCTGTACTGCTGTAGGGATCTGGAACCCTGTGGTTTCCCAAGGGGAAGCTATAAAAATCAGGGAGAATGAAGAGATTGCCAGCTGAAAAGCCAAACAGATGGCTTCCCTGACTAAAAAGCCAGCTGAGTTTTGGAAGATTGTTCTCATTTAGAGTATCTTCCAATAGCAGCTTCAAACGGTTGGTTTTCATTCTCCATTTCTTTGCCACTGTTAAGCTACTTTTCCAGCCTTTGGACAGGAGGAACAATGAAAATATTAAAACTTCCTTTAGAGGAGAACAAAAGACTGTTTCTACGCTTCCTGCTGAAAAAAATTTAGACCTGAGTTTTACTCGTTTAGAGACAGCATCACCTTCATCATCCAGCTGAAGCACTCTCCAGCTCATCAGGAGCTGTCCTCTGCAAATGGTGTCATGTCATGAGAACGAAGTGAACACAAATATACTTATTAAATATACATTAGCTATATTATAAATAATACATAAGTGGTATATATTCATTATATGTTACATAGTAAATATTATACACACACACACACTCAAGCAAACATCAGCTGAAGGAGGGTGACAGAGCAGACCTGGAGCATAGCCTGGGAATGTTAACTAGTACTAAGCACTCTGTCCTGTCCCATTTAGGTGAGATATGTCATCGATTTATAAAAGTGTTGAGAGCAACTGAAAAAATGATAAATTTACAACATTTATTCTACAGCAGAGAAGACAAAAAATAATGTTTCTAGGACTCAGAAAACAATGTCCTATTCTGTGGCTACTTTTATGGGGAGGACTCCCAGTGTGGTGAGCTGGACAGGCACAACAGGTAAGGCTTAGTCTACTACTAATACAACAGAGGTTAATATCTAATAATATGTAGGATTACAATGAAAACTGTTTCTAGACACAAGAATAACCCTACTATGTTACAAAAAAGACAGATAAATACTTGGCATTATGCCCAAAGCAAAACCTAACTGCAACAAGTGACCTTGCAAGGGAAATGCCTTCCTTACAGGTACCCAGCTATATATACTACATGCAGGAGAAGCTGACATGCGCCATTAAACTATTCACCTTTCGTCTAACCAACCAGCTATCTATTTTTAAAAGCTGGTTTGCTTTTTCTATTTTCAGGGTTTCAACCCTCAACTCTGAACCACAATTCTGCAAGAATAAAAAAGAATGTGAGGAAATGGAAAGGCTATCTATAGAGTACCAGTCCTTTTTTTTTGAGACAGAGTCTCACTCTGTTGCCCGGGCTACAGTGCTGTGGCAACCTCAAACTGGCTCAAGCGATCCTTCTGTCTCAGCCTCCCGAGTAGCTGGGACTACAGGCATGCGCCACCATGCCCGGCTAATTTTTTCTATATATATTAGTTGGCCAATTAATTTCTTTCTATTTTTAATAGAGATAGGGTCTTGCTCTTGCTCAGGCTGGTTTTGAATTCCTGACCTTGAGCAATCCACCTGACTAGGCCTCCCAGAGTGCTAGGATTACAGGCGTGAGCCACCATGCCCAGCCCAGTTCTAACTTCTTTAGAAAACTGTACATTCTGACCTCATCCTTTTTCTACATTTACAAGTCCTTCCTCCTTACTTCCCATAAAAAGCTCAGGGTCTTTTATTCCTCCTTGACAGTAGTCTAACTCTTGAACTGCCACGTTGTGATACAAATGATTAATGATATTCAATTGCTATAGTAGACCTTCCAAGTCCCAAACAATTATTCATACATTTTAACACTAGAAATACCATACCTAAATCTATTTTTACTGGTCAATGTTAAAGCACTAAAAGTACATCAATGTTACAGTATGAACCACAAAGATAATTTCACTAAAATATAGTTTGACCCATGAGGCTAGCAAGAGTCGTGATAAGAAGAAATCACAGATACTTCAGCTTTTGAAGGAATAACTTTTATTTCTATATTTTGTTTCTTTTATAAAACTTGGAAAGCTACATAATCAAAAGACCATGAAGTCTAATGAATACAAAGAACAAGAAGAATCAATAAAATGCTCTTATCTATACATTAGTCTTTCCAGTTTATTACAATAATAAATTAGTTGTGGTTTTCTCTTTTTGACTTCTCTGATAAAAGTAGGAATAACACACATACAATCAATCTACACAGTAAAATGGCCAAAAGATTATAAGTAACTCCAGGAATCTGAGTCTAGAGTCTATTATTAAAACCAGGTCAATAAGAAAAGACACCTAATGAACACTTCTCCTCAATGCTAAGTCCTGGACACTGTGATAAAAATCTTTACAAAATACTCCCTTACCATAACTCTATGAGGTAGGTATTATTATGCCAGATAAGGAAACCAAAGTACAGAGGAGATAAATTACTTAAGTAAGGGCAAACAGTTTTAGGTAGCAAAAATAGGAGTTAAAAGTAGATCCCTATTACTAAAAAGACTGTGCTCTTAACCCCTATACTTTGTACCTTCCAAATTTCTGCTCCCCTAGGAACCTTCCTACAATCTGGCTTCCAGAGAATAGACATTTTCATTTTCTCAACAGCCATGTCAAGGTTCATTCTCATTCATAAGAATGCTACAGGGTTGAACCTAAAGCAGGCAATGCAAAGCTGAGATTCAATTGTTATAGTAGGATTTCCAAGTCATAATTATTCATACATTTTAACACTAGAGTGATTTCAGAAAGAAAACCTTCACTTTATCCTAAAATAGTATTATCCAATTGACTGTACTATCAAATGATACTAAGACTTCATTGAAATGAAAAGTGAAAATATTAAATATTTAATGGCAATAATGGCCTTTTCTCTATCTCTGTTATCTATGGAGAAATGTATCTGTGCTGATTTTCTTAGTAAATCAAGTCCATGTAAAGTAATACTGTTTGAATACAGTATCAATGAACCCACAAATCTCCAAGATTTTAGCATATACAGTTTTAAAAAATAGGTATACATGGAGTTATGCAGGGAGAAAATATTTCAAACTCGTAATGTCACCAATTTATGAGCAGAGGAGTTTAAAAAGAAAACACACAAACATCTGGATATCTTGAAAACACAAGGTATCTTTTTCCTATATTATTCACTTATGGAGTTGTTTCCTTTCTTGATTTGAATAAAATCCATGTGTTGAAGTTACCTTCTGGCTCTAAGCAACTCTAGTTTTCATTTGAACACCAAGATAAACAAAACTGCTTTTAAAAATCCAAAGCAAAATATATGAAACATTAAACATAAGTATACTTTTCTGCCGATGTAATTCAACAGCTTTTATTAAACAGGAAACTGACATTTTAAAACTATTACTGTTTACTATTCTTTCATTTACTTTTCTCGTCTTCAAAAAAGCGAGCCTTAAATCTGGAATTTACGTTCCTCCTTGGCAGGAATCAGGACCTTTATTTCCTATCCAGAAATATTCCTGCAAGAACTTAATGCTGTTCAATAACAACAAATAACCCAAACTACAAGGAGATACAGTAAAGCAAAATCATATCTGTGGTTCTTTTCATAATCTCTCGTTTTATATTCTACTTCTTAATAAAACCAAGGTCATGAATGATCTTAATCAAAGACATTGGTTATGAAATATTACAATGAAAAATTAAAAAGCAGAAATACAGGCACACTATAAACACTAAAAATATTATTTTTTTAAATCCTGAGTATTAACAACTTAACCTCAGTTATAAAAGACCACATTTTTAAAAAAGATCAGCTCATATCCAATTAAAGTTCTCAATAAAAATCAGAGCAGTATATGAGCTAGTATTGAAATTTAATTTAGGATAAAATTATCCAATTTTGATTTTTATAATGATTTTTACAATATGAAAGAGCTGGAAAAATAATAATTAAAATAACCATTCATTCCAAAAATAAACATGCCAAAATCTTTGCCATCGCATTATCTTTGACTCTCAAACCTCCAAGTTCTTGACTAAATTGTTTATTCCTTCTGAGAGGTATATACTGTCTTACATGTATATTAAAACTATATACTATATAAGTAATCTATCAAATTACCAGCAAGTTAATTTATACTCAAAGGGCTTTAATTTTTCCTTTTAAAGTTTACTATTAACATAACGTTCTCTTTTAAATTGTATGTAAAATTTAGCCTAAAAGTTATTTGCAGAGCCAGAGTCCTAGAAGAAGAACAGTGTTCATCAACAGAATCACTATTTTCTAAAAGGAAAGCTGACGCCGAATGTAGTCCAAGCCCTATTTTCCCAACACTGTTACGTTTCAAACATTGGTGGTCATGCCCTCACTAAGCAGTGCAAGTCACAGATAACTAGGGTTTGTTTCAGAGAGGCAGGTAATGCTGTTATTTATCTTTCTCTTAGGCAAATGGTACCACATGCAGAATTAAAAAACCAAGGGATTTGAAACTCGTAGGCATAATTACCTGTCAGATTCTACTATAGACTTTCTAAAATTAACATCCTAATACCTACTGATCCCACAGGAAACTTCCAGGATGTGCTTAAGAAAAGCTGATTCGATTTATGCTAATAGTCTATTTTATGCCATTTAAATATAGTATTACTTAGTACACATGATACATATTTCTTATGGAATTAAAATACTCTGAGATGGTATGTTACTACTGAAGATGTAGAAATGAATTCATTACACTTCCTTATACAATTCTAAAAGTAGGAATAAGACAAACACTTTTTCCCTCAAATAAGCTCTACAACTAAGAAGAAAACTTAATAGAGACTTCCATGCAGGGTGGTTACAAAGTATGGGTTCCTCAAAGTCCACAAAATTGACACTTTGAGGCCAGATAATTCTTTGTGGTAGAGCCTGTCCTGTGTATAAGACAATGTTTAACAGCACCCCTGGCCTCTATCCACCAGATACCAGTAGCACCTGCCCAGTCATGACTACCAAAAATATGCCTAAACATTGTCAAATGTCCTCTAAAGGACAAAGTCATCCCTAGGTTCAGAACCAGCGGGTGAGTGGAAATGGCCACACACAGGCTGCTGTCTGGCTCTGCTCTTTGGGTGAGCACCGGGGAGACATTTGGCCACTTGACCTCAGTTTCCTCCTACCTCAAACAACAGAAGTAAGGATTAAATGAGAAAAGTTTGAATAACGCTACTGTTATGATTGTCTTAATTGTATAAACTGTAGTATCTCTCTCTACTTCAGTCTCCCTATGAACCAAATGTAAAATTCCTCAATAAAACTTTTTCTCCATGGCCCAAAACAAGGTAGGAGAGGGTATTACTTGGCTTATGTATTACTTAGAGATTCTTTTTTTTTTTTACACAGAGTCTCACTTTTTTGCCTGGGCTAGAGTGCCATGGCATCAGCCTAGCTCACAGTAACCTCACATTCCCAGGCTCAAGCAATTCTTCTGCCTTAGCCTCCCCAGTAGCTGGGACTACAGGCATGTGCCACCATGTCCGGCTAATTTTTTCTATATATATTTAGTTGTCCAATTAATTTCTTTCTATTTTTAGTAGAGACGGGGTCTCACTCTTGCTCAGGCTAGTTTCAAACTCCTGACCTTGAGCGATCCTCCTGCCTCGGCCTCCCAGAGTGCTAGGATTACAGGCATGAGCCACCACGCCTGGCCTACTTAGAGATTCTTAGTCCGGTATTCAAGGCCGTAAGAATATGATCCCAAATCCTAATTTCTACTCATAGTCCCTGCACCAGACCAACAGGATGATCTGTTTGCTCACTGGAACACTTCACACACCTTCCTCCCTCTACATTCTGGCTGCAACTCTTCTCTGATGGGAACTACGACCCCACCTCATGCGCAGCTACACACCTGCTGGAATCCAGAATCAAGTGCCACTTTGTCTTTCATTAAGTATTATCCTACTGTTATCCAAATCCTCTCTCTCTTACCTGACCCCAAACATCACGGTGAGACCTCTCATACTGCACCTGTGCTCTGCAGACAATGAGCGATTCCGCAATGGTCACAGCCCATCTGCGCTCAGCTCCCTGCTCAACCACGGGTGCTGTTTCTGTCCTCACTTTCTTCTCTATCCTGCAGGGCACATCCAGGGTGCTGGCCACTTTACTACTTAAGATACTTTTTTAATTGGACAGCTACTGTGACGGAGTTAATTAGAATTTTCTTACAGGTTGAGGTGTCCTTATATATAGCTCCACAGTAAACATTTTTCTCAGTTATGACTGCCAGTAAGATATGACTATGACTTACTGACATCCACAGCCCCAAAAAGACTAATTTTTATAAAGACTATTCATGTGGACAAAAAGAAAATTACTAAGCATGCATGTTTAGTTGAGAGCTATTCACTGAGTCCATAAAATGTCCCTGTTAACTAAATGAAAAGTATTTCTTAATAAAAGATAAATTACTATAACTTTTTTAAAACACTTTAATAATCTTATTGGTTGACTATCACTAATTGTGAGCCAAAATATTTATTAGTAAAATTAAATTGGTCAACAAACACCCCGTTGACCAACTGGTCAGGCAATGGTAGTTTCATGCTGAGGGGTGGGGGGTCCTAGATGGAAAAATCAGGAGAATATCCAACAATGCCTGCTGCCCTCATTACTGAGGAGGTGAAAGCACAAGGAGTATATACGCGCGCGTGTGTGTGTATGTGTGTGTTTGTGTGCACGCGCACGCACATACACTGGGTGAGAAGACAGAAAGTGTTCCAAACACCTATGGATGCAAAAAGTTCGGCAACTCTGCAAATGCCGGGATCCTCCTAATGAAATGTGGCAAAAGATGACATCATCACAGGCAAAGAAAGAAAAGAGTGCAGTAGTGTATCTCAGAGGATTACTGGCATCAGAATTCTCTGAGGTGCTTGCTCCAAAATGGAGGTGCAGAGGAGCAGAACTCAGCCTCTGCATTTTTGTAAGTTCTCTAGAAATTTCTTATATGCACTAAACTGAAAGAACTACTGGATTTGAGGGTATCATCCTTCTACAACAGGGGAACATTGATTGCTGGAGAGGTACAAAGGAATTACGCTATGCAGATCCTTTCAAAAAAAATTGTAAACGATTACCACTAAATTCAATACCTGCTTTATTTTCTATACATTGACTGTATTAGGTGCTCAATTAAAAATGAATGCAATTCTACAAAAAGATTCTAGAGAACTTTCAGAAACAACTTATGTTGATAATTCCATAAAATATTGACAGAATGGTAAATAATTTATTTATGGGATGTGAGAATTCAATGTGCATATCCCACAAAACCTACCTGAGGCTACCCAAGGGTATTTCCCATCAGTGGCTGAATCTCACCTCTAAGAGATCTCAAGAACTGCTGACTATGAATAATTTGATTTCTGTAGGGAGTCTTAGGAGATAGAGATACTTAGCATGACACCAAGGAGAATGTCTTTCTCCTCTGACAAACTGAAACCAATTAAGTCAAGTGCATTACTCTGATCCAATTACACCAGGAAGAGTTAAAATCTGACTAATATCCGAAAGACCCTCAGGACTCATCAACAGTGAGTAACATCCTTCAGGGGCCAATAAAATTAATGACATTTCAGTAATGAGACTCTTATGAGCCATAAAAGAAAGAAGTGGCAGAGGGTTGTAGAAATCAAGTCTATTTTAATCCCCCAAAACTAAAGAAAACATTTGAAAAAAAGCCTCTATGATGTCTTCAAAACAGGGAAGATAAACTTTTTAAATATTCTTTTTTTGGCACTCACAAAATATCCTTCCTTCCTGCACATCCCAAGAGACTGGAGTCAAATATATCTGGGCTGCAGTCCTGACTGGGATACTACCTGGGTAAGCTCAAGTAGCGACTCACAGACTTGAGTTTCCCCTTCTATAAAATGGGGCTGCTAAGAAGAGTCTACCAAATAGAACATTCAGAGTTCATGAACCTGTGACTGGGTAAGAATAGTACTCAATCAAAAACTCAGCCTCTGCACTGCCATTTCCACCTTATTTTATCATTTACATACATTCTCTCCTTATTGAATTGTTGCCCCAAGAAATAAATAAATAAGTTTTAAAAAGTCAAACAGGAATAATGTGTACACTACTTTGTGAAAAGTAAAGCATTATACTCAAATGTAAGCTGTTATTAACTTGGAAATGGAAGAATAAACACAATTAAAAGAGAAATGACACCCAGGATAGGTAAGTAAATAGTAAAAGGGCACTTAGTTTCTTTAAATGAGTTCAAGTCTCTTTCATTCCTGCAATATTTACTGAACAAAAGGCTAGAGCTAAGCACTCGTCTTCGATGACCTACAAGAGATATTAGACATAAGCAAACACAAGAAAGAAAAGTTTAAGCACTATAATTAAGATAAAGATAACTAGGGATTTCACAGTAGAGGGAGATGACTTCTACCTGGGGGTGAGGGGATAAATATTCACAGAAGAGGAAGCAGTTGGGATGGCCTTGATGTGTAGTTTGGGTAAGGAACATACTCCAGGCAATGGCACAGGGCAAAACAGGAAGATGAAGCAGCACAGGTGCAGAGTGCAGGGTGACTCAGTTTGGCTACAACACAAGGGTGTGGGCAGTGCCGGTACAGGAGACAGGACAACAGGCTACAGAGACGCTGAGCAGAGCCCAAGCCTGTGTCTCGGGAAGAAATGGACTACTGGCAGGTGGCATTCCTGGCTTGCAATCCTTTCATAAAGGAGCTTCAGAGTTTTGCATTAGCAGAATATTCTGACATTAGAAGAGGAAGACTACAGCTGAGGGGTAGATATCAACCTCCAAGATAGTTAAAAAGTGAAGGCTTGAATAGAAATGAGTAACAATACAGCAAGCAAAGTAACTGATCAAGGAGAAAGAGAAAAAAATAAAGGACACACCAACAAGAAAACAAGATACCTCAGCTTTCATGTGATACAAACAAGTTGACACCATGATTACAAAAAGAAGACACAGGTAAATGAGATAATAAACTAAATTCCAGGATGCTTATGAACTTTTCACATGATAACAGAACTACTGTCTACAATAGTTGTGAGACCACTGGAAAATAGAACACACAGATCCAAGTAATAGGGGGAATGAAAGGGTCTAACCAGACAGTCACCACCTACTACATCTCAGCTCTGTTCTGGCACTGAAGGTACAAGTACAAACAAAACATTTAAAAAGGCTGTGGCGAGAGACTTACATCCTAGTATAGGAAAGACAGACGACCACAGAGAGAAGTTAAAGACAAATGAAGATGACTAAGAACAGAGGCCTGTGGCTCTGTAACATTTGGAAGCCTGGTAAAAGGCTCGTGAAATAACTGCCAGAAAGCTGGAAGAAAACCAGGTGAATATGCTGTTCTGAGAAGAAGAATGTGCTGCAAGAATGCAGAGGGTGAGGGGTTAAATAAAATGAGGATTGAGAACTGACTCCAGGCCTTGACTCAGACATGATCTTGATAAAAGCTCTTTGACAGCCCAACCGCAGTTGGCTAAAGAGTAAGAGGTGAGGAGATAGAAACAGTGAGTATAGCATCTCTTCCCAAAAGTATAAAGGTATGCAAGCAAAGCTGAGAATGTTCTCAAAACAGGAAGAGAGATACTGTGCTACCGAAGGGTGGATGGAATGAGAACAAAGGCTGATGTGTTGGCTTTGGTAATGTACAGATCAAGGATTAGAGCAGTTGCAGAGGAGCAGCCAGCATAAAGTAATGATTAGAGTGCCTGAAGGTGAATGGAGCAGAGAACAGTGTAACGCCACAAAAAGCCTTAGAACCTTATCTACATATGAGGCTAACAGAGTGGGATTAGAGCCAGACACTGTCACTCATTTGGAGGGGTGATATGTGGATGAAAGAAAGAAGTAGTGTATTCTGAAGTCTCCCAAGAGTAGAACTCAGACCAGCATTTCTGTGTGGTCTCTGAAAACCTCCAAGTAGAGGCTGGATGATCTCCTCAAAGTTAAGTGTCTTGATTTGGGAAGCAGATCCTATACACTTCATATTCTAATTAATGCCACTTATTATTGGTTCCATTATCACCATAGATCAAAATGATCAGTAGTGTTATTTTTTATTTTTATTTTATTTTTTTAATTTTTTTTTTTTTGAGACAGAGTCTCACTCTGTTGCCTGGGCTACAGTGCTGTGGCATCTGCCTAGCTCACAGCAACCTCAAACTCCTGAGCTCAAGCAATCCTTCTGCCTTAGCCTCCCAAGTAGCTGGGACTATAGGCATGCGCCACCAGGCCTGGCTAATTTTTCTATATATTTTTAGTTGGCCAATTAATTTCTTTCTATTTTTAGTAGAGACAGGGTCTCACTCTTGCTCAGGCTAGTTTCAAACTCCTGACCTTGAGCGATCCTCCTGCCTCGGCCTCCCAGAGTGCTAGGATTACAGGCGTGAGCCACCACACCTGGCCAATCAGTAGTGTTATTAAGCATAGAACCTACAGAGTGAATTTTTTTTTGGTAACAATGATACAAAATCTGTACTAGCTTTACCAAAAATCTATACTCTTCCAATATATTTTCCATCAATCTAATAATTAAGATAAATGAACACATATATATTTAATTGCATGTAAAAATAGCATTGACATGTTTATGAGTAAGAAAATTTTAAGCAATAATCAAACAGCAGCAATGCAACCCAATAACTGCCAGATCATCTAAATAGGATTTCCACTGCTAAACTACAAATCCTAAGTTTCACATATCAATCAAAACATCAAGAGTTCCTTTTAATAATCTATAAACTACTGAAAATATCCCAATTGTTTTAGAATTCTGAACATAATTTTCTCTAGCCCATAACTGTGATATAAACAATGCCTGGAGGCATTCGATTTGTTTTTCCCAGCACGGTGTTCTTAACACTAGGCCTTAGTCATGCTAGAGTCAAGAATGAGATAGAAATGACAATCTAAAGTTAAGACTAGAAAGAGTCTGATGATTCTCACTGAGAAGCAAATTATCACCTTTATAGTGTAACTGCTGCTGTAAGAAACTCATCAGATACAACAATTTTGATCATGCAAAAAAACAGAATATGGCTATAAAATCTTATCAGAGCAAAAAATAAAAACAAGCTCTTATAGACCTCAGGATACCTGTTTTGGAAGAACAAATGTCCATCACTCACTTGGTACCACCCTGGATAATCTGCCCACAAAGAGGAGACACTGAGACCATGAAAGAGCCACAATGAAAGGGCTTGACTTCCAATGTCACCAGCTACGTTCTTAACTGAGTTCACCAGGTCATTACTAAGGGCAAAATGAAGCCATGCTGCCCACCAGGATATCTCTAACCACCAGCTTTCACAGTTCACAGTGGCTATTCTCAGAACCTGTGCTCTAGCAAAGAAAGGGAATTCAGGGTACTTTAAGGAAGCCATCAACAAAGCTCCACTCCAATGATCACTAATCCCAGTATTCCAGGCTAAGCAGCCGCTCAAGAAAAAAAAAATATATATATAGCATTTTTTTCACATCCCAATGCCCTTGTATAAAAATTAACTTTAAACTTCTCAAGAGGTGGTACCACATCATTTCAAGCCACCACAAAACCAAAAACAAACCTAAAACATAACTTTAAACACATGAATCTCAACAAAAAAGTTTAAGTAGGACACATGTTAGTTGAGAGCAAAGATGACAAAAGAAAAATGGAACTGATGTGTAAATTCTCTTAACAAAAATGTAAAGTCTTGTAACAGCATCTCTCCATAGTAATGAAGGGGCCTATACTAAACCATCCTTCTACCAATGCAAGCCAGAAGTTTCGGAATTGAGATACTTCTGAGCGAAAGGAAGCAAGTAAGCACAACTGATGAAAGTCTGTGTCTCCCTTCTTTGACCCACATCATATTTTCTAGGCTAACTACCTCCTACAATCCTGCTCTTATCATCATTAGTCCATCAGAGGCTCTCCCAAAGTCCCCATCTGTGATATGCCACCAACCGTGACAGCTGTGGGATCTTTCTATAACCACAGGGGTCCCTGTGAAGCTCAGCTTAGGCATCCAGGAAAGAGTTCAAAGAGGAAATAACACATAGTCTGCAATAGAAAGTTAAATCTAAATACATGTTTCCTTGAATGTTCACTGTTATATACCTGGTTCATTTCAGAGCTTGAGATCAACACAAAATATGAAAATCTGACATTGCTACCAAAAGTGTTTTTTTAAAAAAAACCACTACAGTAACACATTAGGACTAAAGGCTATACTACCCCCAATTATTCATTCAAAAATATAGTAGACAATCTATGTAGTTTCCATATTAACAGCAAAGTAGAATTCAGAGGCCAAAGGAAAAAACACTACTTTTTGAGGAAAAATAACCTTAAGCATTACTAGTTTTTGTGTTTACTTTAGTAAAAACTCTTCAGACAAAATCCACAAGAGTTTCCCAGGATGACACTGTATTTGTCAGTGTGCCAGCAGAAAACAAATGGAACATTCTAAGTTGGAATAATTTGAGATGATTTAATGAAGGGACTGAACAAGTACAGGCAAGGTATAGAGAAACCAGAGGAGATAGAGAGATACCCTATGATGGCTAACAGCTGAGTTCTGACTAAATCTGGATCAAAAAAGACTAGAGCAGGGAATGCTTCCCAGAACCAAGAACGGCCCTGAAGAGAATGGTCTGAGGCAACCCGGAGAGAGGGCTGCGGCTCTGGCGCCTGACTCTCCTCACCCTATCTCCTGCCTGTGCTCCACAGCCTGCCCCAACCAGAAGCCACGGGGCCAGGGGCCTGTGCTGGTGGCCCATACAGAACAGTGACCCCATGCAGGTGCGGGTACAGATCTTAGGGACCCGCATGCACAAACTGAAGCTAACCTGAACACTATTCAGTGTATCAGACTAGCCCATGACCTCTGTCATGATGGATTAAAACAAAGCACACACAATCATTAACCGCCTTCTCCCTCCTCTATCTTCTGATTCTGTATTAAAATACAAAACCACAGCTTACATTTCCAAAACAGGAGAAAGCCAGCAGCTATTTGAAAGAGGATTCTGAATTACCGTATCTGAGCTTTATGTGAAGTAAACATTGTCTTGCCTAAGGCACCTGAGGGAGACACGCTAAGAAATGTTCAAAAAAATTACCAAGAAATTTCCAAGTATCAGAGGAAGGAATGAGGAGTCCCCAGCCCCACCTGCAAGGCTGGAGCTATGACCAAACACCAGCCTCTTCTCAGATTCCTGCTTTTTTCTCTTACAGATAAAGAAGAAACCAATATGCTGAAGAAAAAGTAGTCACCCTCGATTCTCTGCCTCCAAAATGGCAAGGATGGATTCTGCAGTCATTGATGCACAAAGCATTCAAAACAATCAAACAATCAATAACAATAACACACATGTATACCAAAAAAGATAAAGAGCCATTTACTGTGATTATATGAATATCCTATCCTTTGGTCATTAATTGCAAGCCGTTAGTTCAGATCTTAAACTCAAAACTATATTTAGCTATTCTGATTATTTTGTGTCTCCTGATGCCCTCTCAACAAATAATCGCAAGAATGCAATTCTTGAAATTCATAGAAAGTTACAGCTTGCATCCTTTATTCTGTCATTGTAATCATTCTTTCATTTGCTAATTCAAATAAAACCCAAGAATATAATTCACTAGCAATGTACATTCATACTAAACTTAAACTGCAAAGATATAAGCTATACTCATAACCACTGGAAAAGAATTAAGGTCAGTATAAATGATTCAGCATCTCAAAGGAAAAAACACTGAAATAAAAATCACAAGTATGAACCACACTGCTGGTACAACTCTTAGTCACGACAGCTAAAAAGGAAAGTCAGGTCCAACAACAGGGCAACATTTCTTTGTAGGAGAATTTTAAAAACCTGTCTGATTCCAATGCTGTGTATATAGTAATAAATGAGCTATCATGTAACCATAATCTTGGTCCCCAAGTGAGGGGAAGAGGAAAAGACTTTATGAACCCATGAAGAATCAAAACATTAAATCACAAAGGTTTGCAGCCATTGAAGTAGGAAAAAGAAAAAAAAAAAGAAATTAAAAAAAAAAACTCACAAAGGCTTTACCAAATAAATACCTATAAAATAGACAGATTTAAAAGGAAGAAAATTCTCACCTAAGGAGAATCTAAAGCATATGACAAAGCAAGAAATGAGGGGATTTATTGAGAAATCACCCCATGACATCGCCTTTTAAGTTAATTTAGAAACATCACTTTGGAAATAAATCTAACATGCCATCCACTTATGTAGCTAATGCACAGTCAAGCGGCTCAGGCGAGGGAGGGAGAGACAAGCAGCCCATCCTGGATTTCTGGCTGAGGTTCAATTATTACTGACAGTGAAAGAATCTTCATGACGTTTTTAATTTAATCACATCGGGGAACGCCGGGGGATTGTGGAAGATGTTAGTTGACTATTTCAAGGAATTCTATTTTTTAATGGAAAGCGAAAGCTTTACTTTGATAAATGTAATTAAAAACTTGTGGTAGGAAATAGTGCAAGAGAGTCATTTTACTTATGATTGCCACTATGATAAAACAAAAAGTAAAGGTGGAGATTATACAGAAATTCACAAAAATTTATCAGCATCAGATAAGATTGGGCTAACCTGTGGGAAAATAAAGTTTGCATCCTTCATTCTATCACGGTAATCATTTATTCATTCACTAAATATTTACTGAACCTATATTATGTGCAAGTTATAGTGCTAGGGGATGGAGATAGAGATGTTAATAGAACAGACAAAAATCCTTGCTTTCATAGAGGCTGGGATTGTGAAGAGGGTTCCAATTCGAATTGAAGAAAGGTCTCAGTGAGAAGGTGACATTTGAGCAATACTTTCAAAGAAGAAACAGAAGAAGCCATACATATTGGGGGTGGGGGTTTCTGGCAACAGGTCCATGGAACCCAGGGGACCTGGGGCAGAATAGTAGCTTGTTGAGTTGGCGCAGAGTGGGCAAGGGTGAGAGAGCTAGAAGATACCAGAGAGCTGTGGCGTGCCTGTGTGTGCAGTGTGCCTGTGTCTGAAGAGGGTGCGGGTGGCTGGAGAATGCTCACACATTTGTTCGCCATGGTAAGTACATTAAATCTTAATATGAGTAAGGTGGGAAGCCACGAGCAGGGGATTCCAAGCGGTGAAGTATATAATTTGACTCATGGTTTTAAAGGCGTGCCTCTTCCTTCTGAGTAAAGAACAGAGAGAAGCAGGGAGACTCTGGAACTCACTGGGATAGTTACGGCCAGTGACTACGGTGGTTGGACCAGAGTAAAGGTGGTGAGAAGGCGGCATCCCAGACACATGTGCCAGGGGGAGCCAACAGAAGTGTGGAGAGAGCGGGCATGTGAATAAAGAGAAAGAGAGTCAGCAGTGATGACTCCCAGAGTTTTGGGCCTGAGCAACTGGAGGAATGAGACTGCCATTAAATGAGATGGAGAAGCCTTTTGGGAACAGTTACTGGGCTTGTTAAGATTCTCAGGCCTACCACACATCCAAGTGGAGATGTCAAGTAATCAGCCTAGATTTCGTGACAGGAGTTTACGGGTTCAGAGGAAAAGTTCAAACTAGAGATAAAAATTTAGTAATTAATCATGAGCATATGGATAATATTTAATGTTACAGGACAATTTGATCATAAGAGGGTGAGTGTAGACAGAAAAGTGAAATCTAAGGACTGAGCCCTAGAAACTCACCAAGGTTATGGCAACAGAGAGATAAAGAGGAACCAATAAAAGCAAATAAGAAGGAAAGATGCAGGTAATGTAGAAAGAAACCAGAAATGTATATTGTATCAGAAACCAAAGGAAAAGGTTCTTTAATGAGAATGGAATGAACAACACTGTCAAACACTGTTCATAAGTCAAGCGAGATCAGAATTAAAAAATAATACAATTTAGCAACATTGGTTCACTAGTGATGTTAACAAAAGCAGTTCTGATAGCATGGAGAGGGTTCAATAGTACAGTGTTTAAAGAGAAGATAGGAAAAAATGAAATTGAAAGAGCAAAATATAGACCAATCTTCTTGTAAAGAGTATTGCTAAAAAGAGAAGGAAAGAAAAACAGTAACATCTAGGGTGGTAAGAGGGACTAAGAGAAGGTATTTTTCAGCCAGGAGAAAGGGCACCTTTTATGCTGATGAGACTAGCCCAGTGCAGGAGAAAGACTGCTGACGCAGTACAGAAGTTGAGGCAGGGTTCCAGAATGGGCAAGTGGGGCTGGGGTCCAGTGCACAGGTGGTCTCAGACAGACACACAAACAACTCATTCAGGTAACAGAATGGGAGGTCTAGTTTATGAGCACCGGTGCTGGTAGGTGGGTAAATATGCTGGGTGGAATCTGTGGCAGTTCTGTTTCTCAGTGAAGAGGACTAGGAAGCAGCGCAGAATGAAGATGTAGACAAGAGTAGGAGGGAAGGAGAGCCCACGGACCAAGGGAATGTAGCTGGACTGTTGGGCTGCTGGGCATTGTGAAATCCTTGGGTTTGGGGCAAGGAGATGAGATGGCTGTATGCTTGTCCCCAGTCATGGGGAGCTGCACAAGGGCAAGCAAGGAGGGCAGGGAAATAGCTGGATTGAATAAGAAGGGTGTGTTACCATGGGAGAGATTACAATGATGAATCATTATATAGACCAGATATTGGGAGAAGTGATTACTTGACAAGGGTGAGCAACCAAGAAAAGTAAGATCAATGGATTTTAGTTTCCGCTGGGGTCCAAGTGTGTAATTACAGTTTGAGGAGGAGAGAGAATGAGCTGGAAAGACAGGTGGTGGATGCAAGGATAAGATGTCAGAAACTGAAAATATAGATAAAGTGCTTGTAAGACTGAAGGAGGGAGGAAGGGTGGGGACAAGATCTGTGGAAGACAGGAGGTCCAGGCAGGGGCTGTCCAATAGGCATTTTCCCAGGCCTTCCTGAACATCTCGCCCACAGATGCATTTCATGACCAATCTCCCATATTTTCCAATTCACTCCTGTCAATGTATATAATTCATACCTCTGCAAAAATTAATAATCTTAGTGGGTGGAATATGAATAAGTAGCTTCTCCCATTGAGCTATACATTATTTCTCCAAAATCAGAGAGAAAAACAAATGGAACAGAAATCTTTCTACTTTAATTTGCAATCATTTGTCCACCCACAAGCACAGGAAAATGTGATGCTGTTGCTTTGAACACTGCTTGGCCAAAACAGTGATGATTCAGAGTTGATCAAAATTTCATAAAAATATGAAGGTGTATTTTAGTAGATACAATCCTTTTAAAAAGTATGCAATAGTCGATGCTTAAAATAGAAATAAAATGAAACATCCTGCTAAAATCTCCTTGTGAATGTGAACTGATTTTATTCCTATATATAAATTATCTAGCAAGTAACTGAAGCTTAATACATATTTGCTGAATAAATGAAAAAGAATCCATCTGGTCAAAAGAATTAGCCAAAAAAATCATCTTTTTCATTTTTATTGAAAACATATCTATTGTATTTTCACCACTGTCCTTTATAAGGAGCTTATTATTGAACTTCTTCTTTAAAATGTTCAATGGCTCCAAAATACATAGAACAAAAAAGTCCATATTTCTCTGTATAACTTCCAAGGTATTTCATGGCCTGGCTCCACCCACTGTTCTAAACGTACTACCTCCAACCACACAGAAGCGACTGTCATAAACATCCTACCACATCTTGCCTCCAACTTTACATAGGCTGCTGACTCTGTCCTTCCAGATACGAACTTCCAAACAACCAATACTGGTAAAATCCCATCCAATCTTTACCAACTCAAATATCCGGTCTCTCACAAAATTTTTTAGTTCCATGTGATGTTGGAATTAAATTCTCCCCATCCTGTATTCCCAGGTGGCCTATTAACCTATATTACAGCATCTACCAGTGATAAAAGTCCAGCATGTTGCACATTCAAATGCTGAAAAAGGGTCTTTCTCAGCTTCTTGCATCCCTAATATAGGTCCTTCCCTGTCCACAACCTGGTGTAAGGTTAGTCCTATTAACAGGTAGCATACAAAGGAACCTGAAAGTGTTTCACTGGCTCTTTTCTTGTTCTTCAAAGGCTACACCTTGGATTTAATGCATAACCACCAAGATTAAAGCTACAACTAGGTCCAAGGAATATATATAAATTGTTACATTCAAGGGGGAAAAAAAAGCAGTCTCTTTATTCGTGAAACACACATGTGAATTTTTTTTCCCATAGCTTTGTTCTCTCATGGGTTAAAAATAATCAAATCCTGCCAATGGAATAGCATAAAAAGTGCCAAATACAATTAGGACAATGACTTCTTAATGACTAGACAGTACCAATCATTTTCTCTCTTTTGAAATGAAAAGGAATTTAACCCCAATCTCAAAGTGGCAGGCATCTCTAAGTGCTCATCAGAGTGGTACTTAGAAGACAATAGAGGGAAAATGATTGCTTCAGAGGAAGGTCTGATATCTTTTCTTTCCTACCCCTTTACAATGCAACCCCCTAAACCCCTCACAGGTAATGCGAAGCCCCTAAAACAAATGCTCTTAGGTAAATGAGAGAACACCTATTTGGTATAATGCAACCTCAACTGTGTGGACAGACAATATGCTTCTTGCATACTTACACCACAAGATAAAATAGGGTATGATGTGTTCTAGCAAATTAATAAGATGAAGTATCTTTGAAGCTGTAAAGAAAGTTTGTAATTTTTCTAAGATAAAAAATCCCCCCATAAAAAATGTTATCATTCTAGCACTTTTTTAGCATGTTGATTTTGATAACAGAATTAAATTGCATGTTGATTTTGATAACAGAATTGAATTAACTCCAGAATTCCAAATTTGTGCCACTTCTTATATGTTTAGCAATCAACTTACAGGAAGTTTCCTTAAAACAGAAAAATATAGGTCGATAGCAAAGTAAAAGACACTGGGTTGCTAAAAGAAAGCAAATTATCTTAGACTGGGTAATTTATGAATAATAAAAACGTATTGTTCACAGTTGTAGAGGCTCTGTCCAAATATTAGTGCCAGGTGAGGGCCTGTCCTCTGCTTCAAAAATGGCGCCTTGCTGCTGTGTCCTCACATGGAAGAAGAGATGGAAGGAAAGAAGATGAACTCACTCCCTCATGCCCTTTTGTAAGAGCACTAATCCTACCTGTGAGGGTGGGGCCCTCAAGACCTATTCACTTCCTAAAGCGCCCCCCCCCCTTAATACTACTACTTTGGTTATTAAGTTTCAACATGAATTTTGGAGGATCACAAATACTCAAACCATACCAGACACAATAAGAACAATGCTAATATTTTTGTGTCAAAGGGCACACATATGTGTACCCAGTACCACTGCACCCTCCTTCAGAAACATTGATTTCACCAAAGTTTGTCACACACCATTATGGTCTTACAAGTGTGGGCAGGAAATGATGTATTCTTTTGTTGCTGTACTAGACATTCCTTTTTTAAAATGGGAAAATAAGAAATGTATGTTTTAATCAAAGAGTCCTGGGCTCTGAACTGCAAGCAGGGACAATGGAACAAAATTCAAACTGAAAAGCAGTTTGTTTTTCAGGAGCGTAGTTGCTCCTAAAAGAGTGCTTAGCATCCTGACCCTTAATTTATTCCTTGTACTCAACTGTCATAATATCTTTTCCATCTACAATAACAGTAATATGTTTCCATTAAAATTGCACAAACCATCAGAAATGCCAACATCAGCGTGGCCTCAAGGATGTCAAATACAACTTTTATTTTTACTAGTAACTGTCTGAATTGTCATCTGAGAATTTTCGACTCTGCTTATATATATTATCATAATAAAAGTAAAAGCTGTCCAATTTTTGCCACGCCCTAGCTTCTCCAATAAGAAGGAAGAGAGGGCAGGCTGGCTGTCACTGAGATGGCTTCCCTTAACAGGCTCTGCCACACCCACCAACAGGACAGGTGGGGAGGTAAAGTCCACTGATCCACCCTTCAGAGAGAAGGGGCCAGGTAACATTCCTTTACCTGCCTCCCACAAATGCCAACAGAGACATACACTGAACATGAAATTTAATCTTCACCAGCTGGCACAAGGCATGAATTAAAGAAAGATATATATGATAAAAGGCCATTTTGCAAAGCTGAGCCTAAGACGGTACATTAGATTCCTTAAATGTTGCATTACATCACAACAAATGGGTTTATGTCACCATATGCTTCAAGAATTCCTAATTGTTTGTTTTACAGTTTTAAAGAAATTTGCTTTCATTTAAATTTTAACACTAGGAAACATCTTTATGCAAGATTTTTAATTTTTCATTTCATTTCCCTGAGAAGCTAATTTTGAAACAAAAATACACTCAACTTATATCATCCAGAAAAAAAATATGAACATTTACTTTTCCTGGAATTACTAACAGTGTTTTATTTGTTTAGTTGAAAATATAGAACTAAAACCAACAGTTACTGAACTAAAGATATGTCTTAATCATTTCATAGTTTTCACTTTCCAATTTGTTTCAGAGGGAGGATTGATATGGCCAGTATTTTGTTTGCTTATTATTTTACTTTAATTTCTCAATGTATTGAAAATGTCCACTGATTTGCAACAATATAGAAAAGGTACCATATGAAAATTCCAAGAATAGAATATTATTTTGGATTACTATTCAGCTTTAAGAAACAATGGTGATATAGCACCTCTTGTATTTTCCTGGATAGAGGTGGAACCCATTCTACTAAGTAAAGTATCTCAAGAATGGAAAAACAAGTACCATGCGTACTTACCAGCAAATTGGTATTAACAGATTAACACCTAAATGGACATATAGGAATAACATTTAGCGGGTGTCGGGCAGGTGGGAAAGGGGAGGAGGGGATGGGTATACACAAACACAATGAGTGAGATGTGCAACCTCTGGGGGATGGTCACGCTTGAGGCTCTGACTCGAGGGGGGAGGGGGGCATGGGCAATATACGTAACCTTAACACTTGTACCCCATAATACGCTAAAATAAAAAAAAAAAGAATATAATTTTTAAAACATCAGCAATAGAAATGTTGGTAAGAAAATTATCATTTCTTTATTTCTTCATCAAAATTAGCACAAAAAGAAAGGGGAAAATCCTAATTCACAGGGAAAACAAACACTTATCTGCTAGAGCAATTATTAGTTCAGAAGATACTAATACATTCTAGCAAATGACAAAAACTCCAATCTATCAGATTCCTCATCATGGATCTTTTTCTGTGTTCTTTTAACCTCAATTTTAAAATATTTTTTATAAATAGAGCTATACATACCGTTAAGTAAATTCAATACTTTAAAATCAGTATTTACATGCAAAATACAGTGAGACGGTTTTTTAAAAAATCATTTCATTTTTTCATTGCACATGTAGCATCTGGTTGCTATAGAAATATATTAAAAAATAAAAAATAAAAATCCTGCCAAAGATCATGATAAAACTTAATGAACATCTTTGTATGATATAATTTATAATACACATATATGTTCAAACATAAGAGGGGGAAATCCTGCATTCTGTAACCTGCTTTTAATCCTTAATATGTTTGTCTACATGTATCAATAAATACACATCCACATCATTTTTAATGCTGACTAGTATATCATGAATGGATGCACCATAATTTATTCAACCATTCCCTAGTGTAATAATATTTATGAATGTGTTCCAAATTTTTCAGTTCCATAATCAACACTGGAAAGACTATCCAAAGAAATGCATTCTGGTACAACTACTAATTGTTTCCACCGGACAAATTCCCAGGGGTGGACACAGGGTCATTGGCACACAGCTCTAAGACTAGTGGCCTTGGCATCCTCTGGGTCATACTAATCTGCACAGTCACTGTCTGCACTGGGTGTTTCCATTTGTCTTCCTTACTAGCCTGAGAGCTAAGAAATGGCACGCATCTCTTTGCACTTCTATGACTAGTAATGAGATTAAATTTAGGATATGTAGTTATTGGCTAAATATATTTGTGATTTGGTGAACTGCCTGCCATTTACCCAATTTTTCTACATTCGCTACATAGTGACCCACAATTGTTTCTCTCGGTGCTTTAATTTACTCCTCTATATCGTGGGAGTAAAAATACTACCTGATAAGACAGTTGTTGAAATTACACAAGTTAATGTAAGTTAGGTTTTATGCCTGACACAAAGAGAAGACTCAATCAACTCTAGCCATGGTAATTCTTAGTGAATTAAGAATGAAAAATTCTTTATATATTAATGTAGTGTTGCTTCTCAACTTGAAAACTGAAGTACCACGAATAGCTAAAAAAAGAAACTCATAACCTCATGACATCTGAAGGTGAAGCAGCATCCCATGTGTACCAAATTTCCTGAAAATATCCAGCTTAATTTTTAAAATCCATGTAAATTTTCCATTTAGCCCCCAAATGTATCAATATTTGAATAAATTGTTTTCACTATTAAATAACATTTAGAGATTAGTTGGAGATGTACCATATTAAGGATATTAATCCACCATTTCTCATGTAGTGCAAAGAGTTTACTTTTTTATTTAGTTTGTAATTTTTAAAAATATAGTTTAAATCTTATTCTCTTTTCATTCCTAGTATCTACCAATAGATAGAAAGTCTTGGAAAATCTTCTTCCACTTGAGAATGAGATAAATATTTCCCTGTATTTTCTTCCAATGTATTTAACATTATATAGAATTTTTAAAATGTGATATGGAAATCTAAATTTATTTTCCTTAGGTCGGGCATGGTGGCTCATGCCTGTAATCCTAGCACTCTGGGAGGCCAAGGCAGGTGGATCACTCAAGGTCAGGAGTTCGAAACCAGCCTGAGCAAGAGAGAGACACTGTCTCTACTAAAAATACAAAGAAATTAATTAGCCAAGTAAAAATACATACAAAAAATTACATGCCTGTAGTCCCAGCTACTTGGGAGGCTGAGGCAGGAGGATCACCTAAGCCCAGGAGTTTGAGGTTGCTGGGAGCTAGGCTGATGCCACAGTACTCTAGCCAGGCAACAGAGTGAGACTCTGTCTCAAAAAAAAAAAGGTTTTTAATGGACGTTTAGTTTATTTTAATTTTATATATTTAGCTACTTGTTTAATTAAATGTTTCACAAAAACTGGCATATCAAAAATAAAAATGGAATCTTACTTTTGTTTTATTCTTTTATGTATAAATAAAAACTGGAGAGCATTCTATCATTTTAGACACAGCACTTAATACAAGAACTCTTTGAAACATCAGACAGTGGCAAAGATCCATCTACACCTCTGGTGATTTTTCATGGGTACTGCTGAATAGCTTCAGTTTATAAAATTAAATTTCTATCTCCAATACACATCAATGGCACGGGATGTGCTAGATCAAATGGTCACATCAAACGGATATGCGGGATTGATGGTTTGCAGCACTAAAGAATGTGCTATATTGACAATCCTCTTTGGTCCACATTAAGGGGGCAAGTGCTAAACTCTGCAGCTCTCTGTCCCACCTCCGACCTGCACAGCTACATCTGCTCTCTTAGCCATAGCCAGAGAATCAAGGACACCCTCCCACCAGCACAGAACTAGTATACAAAGAGCAGACCCTTCTCCCTTGCCTGTGTATATCCAGTTGATTAAAGAATTACATTCTTTACTTTCCATCACACTCAGGTAGGTATTAGCATTTTTTTTTTTTTTGAGACAGAGTCTCACTTTATTACCCAGGCTAGAGTGAGTGCCGTGGCATCAGCCTAGCTCACAGCAACCTCAAACTCCTGGGCTCAAGCAATCCTGCTGCCTCAGCCTCCCAAGTAGCTGAGACTACAGGCATGTGCCACCATGCCCAGCTAATTTTTTCTATATATATTAGTTGGCCAATTAATTTCTTTCTATTTATAGTAGAGATGGGGTCTCACTCTTGCTCAGGCTGGTCTCGAACTCCTGAGCTCAAACGATCCGCCCACCTCAGCCTCCCAGAGAGGTAGGATTACAGGCTTGAGCCACCGCGCCCGGCTGGTATTAGCATTTTTCAATACATTTCATATATCTGCTTAGAAGAGTCAATTACCAAAAAAACAAAAAATCAAGTTTCTGGGGCAGAGCTGGTAGGCAAAAATGCCAGACTGCCAGAATTGCCATAATTTCCACAGCACAATTTTAGATGAAGAGAATTGCAAATTGCTTTTAAAAGTTTAATAAATACCAATGTCTCGTGAAAGGGAAAAAGACACATTTATCACATGCCATGTGTCAGTCACTATTCCAGTAATTTACATTAATTGCCTCATTTAATCATTACAAATAACCTATCATTATTATTATAAATAATCCATATTTAGAGATGACTTGCCCAAGATGATGCTAACTGTAAATGACAATGCCGGGATACAAACCCAGGCAGACTAAGTGAAGTGTTCTCTCTTCACCAGTAAAATCCACATAACATCCCAAACTAGGCTCTGTGCGGCCCCTTTCCAGGAACTTAGCAATGAGCGGCCTCAGTAGGCCTAACTCAGTGCTACCAAGAGTGTGTCCTCCCCAGAAGCTCCTGTCGTATCTAATCACGTGGTGTGCTCCACCTGTTCTCGCAGATGTGTGAAACATGACAGGGCAGGAGCAGGTCCCTCCACAGAAGCCCCTTCCCAGCTGTGCCCCACTCAAGACTCATTCTCTCAGTAGAAAAATGAGTGCAGGGGGGCCTGCACACACTGCTCCTAGTCAGGCTGTAAGCTTCCCACCATATATTCCATTGTATTTCTATACCCTGTGTATCCAATGTGTCCCCTTCGCACAGCAGCTATACTACGCAACACGCAGGCATCAGACACGTGAAGAGCTTGCAATAGATTTAAAAACACGTTATAAGCTCGTTTCACAAAACAGAGTCCTTCAATTTGATATCTTAGGTTAAATCCACACACTTAACTACATATAAAATGAACATTTCTTTTAAGAAACAACTAATCTAAAGGGACTATAAACAATAGTATAAATATCCCTTATGACATTGTTATATTTATTTTAATCATCTTCTCTTCAGTATAAAATATATTGATTACAAATGTATAATAAACATTGCCTAAGTCTCTCTAGGTCAAATGATATAAGAGAAACCCATTCCTTCCAGAGGCCTTTGCAGGAAAAAAAAAATTTATGAAGAGACACTGCCCTCTTCTGGTGATTGATCCACACTGTCCACAAATCTTTGAGAACAAAAAAGTAATGAAAAACATTAATATTTAAGTACCATAGTCCATGATACAATTTACAGTCTAATAGTGAGTTTTGATTGTATAGAAATGTTAAACACACAGTACATGTCATATCATAAGCCAATATGCAATTTCAATCTTCCTAAAAAACAATGAATAAAGAGCACTGTTCAATGCAGAATTCCATTTTAATTCTTTCAACAGTATTTTGAAATATTAATGTGAATAAATGCTGTTTATTTCCATTTTATAATCAATGATGAATGTCCCTTAATTAGATATCAAGTAGTAATTACAGAGTAAATCTTTAAGTGCTGAAAATTTCATATGAATATATATAGACATACGTTTATATTACCCCTCCTCCAAAAGTGAAATTTTGGCTACAAGTTAAATATTCTGAAGTAAATATATTTTGGAATATCTCTACTATATGTCTATACAACACACTTAGATATTACTTCAGAGCTTATATATACAGATACTATTAAAAAGTTTAACAATAACAATATTTGATTTTTTTCAAATAGTTCAAAATAATACCTGAAAATAATCTTGCAAAAATATTTCCAACAGCACAGAAGTAGATTGTATAAAATAAAACATGAACGTCTGCCTTTATATACCTCAAGTTCATTCCACCAGCCATAGGCTGCCACAATTAAACATGTATATCGATGTGCACCATTTGGGGGATGGTCATGCTGGAAACTCAGACTTGTGGGGGGAGGGGTGGAAAGGGCATTTATTGAAACCTTAAAATCTGTATCCCCATAATATGCCAAAATTAAAAAAAAAAAACATGTATATCTTTCTGTTTCTTTTTCTGCCAAGTTACATATTTTAAGATTGTTTTTTAAAAAACATAACATCACACTATACAACTATTAACTATCCTTCTGGTGTTTTACATAAAAATATATTCTGAAGATCTTTAACACATCAATACATACACCCCACTGTTTTAAATAGCTGCATAGTAGAGATGTTCTAAAAATATATTTAGTCAATCCTTTACTGGTTGTAACCATATTTTCACAATGGTAAAATAGGGCAGAGGTGTAATAAATATCTTTGTTTAAATAAAACTGGTTACAAGGATAGTTTCTAGAATCCTTGATCTGTATCATAAATCTGAGATTGTTTCCAGGAAATAAAATAAATCCACATAAGTTACCCATTTAAATAAACAATACTACATAGTACAGTTTTCACTTTGCCATACTGACATTTAGAGGGAACTTCATCTTAAAACCCACTTGAGTCTACAATAGCACACAAATAATTATATAAAAATACATAATGTCAAACATTTTTAGTGACTGAAAGAGATATTTTCAAAATCAAAAATCTATCTGTACCTATACAGAGAGAAAACATGGATCATAAATTTATGAAAAAATATCTGAGTTATGTTTTAATAAAATATTCACTTTATATTAAAAAGCTATAATAAGCTCATAAAAATGATCAAGTGACCCTAGAATGCCACACTCTTAAAACCACTAAGTACCCCAATTGATCCTTCTTCATTATATACCTCTTATTTTTGCCATAGTTAATATCCTAACCTGAAAATTCAAACAACTCTATGTATAAACAGCACATTTCCTTGAAGTTCAATCTTGCTCATCTTTGTTCAGTAATCTGTACCACTTGAATAATTAGTTCTGCTGTGGACTTAAACCATAACATACAAGTGGTATAAAATGGCTAGCTTTGTCCTCCTTCCAGTTAGCTATAAATGTCTCTGAAACTCTACTAATGAACACCACGGAGAGTGACACTCAACCTGTTGTGAAATTCCTTCTCATTAAATTTACTGAAGCACATACTCAATGGTCTGCACATCTCCACATACATGCTTTATAAAACCACAGACCTGCAGATAAGAACTGATCTTTAACACATTTCTCTTCTTGCAATTCGCCCAGTCCCAAAGCATCTAACCATCCTCTGTGAGATGTAGAGCTTAGTGCATAAATGAGTGATTAATCTATATGTTTGTCTTCACTTTCTGCTTACCACCCATTTCCCTCTGCATTGCACGTCTTCTTTCCCAAAATTGTACTTGCCTTGATCTTTGCATTCCTAGCTTCTGTCCCACATCAAGACTGTAGTGTTTGCAATGGGTCTGATTTTACTGTCATTGCATCTAGTAAGACAGGTGGAGAAACACGTTCTCTTGACCCCGTGTGTTATCATGATGACATGTGCTGCTCTATGAAGGTAACTCAAAAGCATCCATTTGTCAGGGTCAGGTCCAGAGAACACATGGGCAAGGATGAAATTAACAGAATATAGCTGCCCCAAGAAGGATAAAAAACCCCAAGAAAGGCTTCATGGCAGAGATGGGATACTATGCTGAACTCTTAAGAATGGATAGAAAATCAACAAGCTTTTACAAGGTATCTTTCAATATGGAATGAATAACCTGTACAGTGAAAACCAGTCCAGGGGACAGAGAGCAGTACGACAACCAACCTAAGGAACAACAGGGGAAGAACTAGGAAACAGGGCTAGAAATGTAGGTCTGGAGCCTAAAAACAGTAAAAACCTCCTTGTTCAACTGCATTGTGAAACAAGCCATGGGAAAGATAATCCTTATTCCCTGACATGATGGTCCAGACAGGACATAATCCTACCTGAAATTTCTGCAGCTCCCACGAGTGTGTGACTCTCATTCCCCGTCTTTCCTTACAGTTACTAGCAGTGTAAGTCTTAACACATAAACAACTTCTAGCAGGAACAACGGAATTTCTTAAATTGAAAGAATCACTTAATGAAGTATAAAATACAGTGGAAATATTGAACATATTAGATCAAGAAGAATAAAGAATTTCAAAGCTTACAGACAAGGCTTTTGAATTAACCCTGTCAAAAATAAGGAAAAAAGAATTTTTTAAAAAATGAACAAATTGTCAAGAAACAGGAGATTATGTAAGATACCCAAAGATAAGAATTATAGGTACACCTGACAGAGAAGAAGAAAAAACAAAAAGCATGAGAAATGTATTTGAGGGAATGATGAAGGAACACTTCTTCCCTTCTCTGGTTTTGTAAGACTTAGACATACAGATCCAAGAAGCTCATCAAACTCCCAGACGATGTATTATAAATAGGACATACCCAAGGAACATAGTCATCAGTCTGGCCAAAGTCAAAATGAAGGAGAAAATTCCACAAGCTATGAGAAAAAAAGCATCAAGTAACTTACAAAGAAAAACCCATCACACTAACAGCAGACTTCTCAGCAGAAGCCTTACAAGCCAAAAGAAAATAGGGCCCTATCTTTAGTCCTCTTAAACAGAATAACTGTCAGCCAAGAATTTTGTATCCTGCAAAACTAATCACAAATGAAGGAAAAATAAAGACTTCCCCAGACAAACACAAAAGCAATTTGTCACCAGTAGACCTGCCCTACAGGAAATGTTCAAAAGTGTCCCATATATGGAACAGAGTAATCAATACCCACCAAGGTATAAAACACCTTGAAGTAAAAACTCAAGGCTCTTACAAAACAGGAACACAAAGAGAATACAAAGTAACTAGGTAACAACACAATGACTTGAACAGTTTCTTACATATCAATATTAGCATTGAATGCAAATGGTCTAAATGTCCCACTTCAAAAATATGGATTGAGGGAATGGATAAAAAAAAAACACAACCCAAATATCTCCTATCTCTAAGAAACACACTTAACTTGCAAACATTCTCACAGACTCAAGGTAAAGGGATGGAAAAACAATATACCATGTAGTAGAAACCAAAATCAAGCAGGAGTAGCTACTCTTATATCAGATACAATAAATTTTAAATCAACAGTAAAAAAAGAGAAAGATGGTCATTACATAATGATAAAGTGATCAATTAAACAAGCTATAAAAATTCTAAATACATATATAACTAATACAGGAACTTGCAGAGTCATAAAACAAATACTACTAGGCCTAAGGAAAGTATATAATAAATAGCAACATAATAATATTCAAGGAAATCAACACTCCACTGACAAAACTAGACATATCACTGTGGTAGAAAATCAACAAAGAAACACTAGACTTAAATAGGACTCTACAACAAATGGACCTAACAGACATTTTCAGAACATTCTACACCAGAATTGCAGACTATACATTTTTCTCATCAGCACACAGAACATTTTTGAAGATAGACCATATCTTAGGCCACAAAACAACTCTCAGCAAATTTCAAAAAACTGAAATCACACCATGTTTCTTCTCAAACTACAATGCAATAAAACTAAAAAGCAATTCCAAGAGAAACTCTCCTAAATACTCCATAAATATGTAGAAAGTAAATATGTGGAAAGTAAACAACCTGCTAAATGATCTTTCACTCAGTGACAAAATCAAGATAGAAATGAAAAAAAATTTTTGAATTGAAGGATAATGGCGATACAAGCTACGAAAATCTCTAGGAAAGAGAACAAGCAGTGCTAAGAGGGAAGCTCAAAGCACGAAATGCCTACATCAAAAAGACAGAAAGGGCCGGGCTCTGTGGTTCACGCCTGTAATCCTAGCACTCTGGGAGGCCGAGGCGAGCGGATGGTTCAAGGTCAGGAGTTCAAAACCAGCCTGAGCGAGACCCCATCTCGCCCAAAAATAGAATGAAATTAATCGACCAACTAAAAATATATATACAAAAAATTAGCTGGGCATGGTGGTGCATGCCTGTAGTCCCAGCTACTCAGGAGGCTGAGGCAAAAGGATTGCGTGAGCCCAGGAGTTTGAGGTTGCTGTGAGCTAGGCTGATGCCATGGCACTCGAGCCCGGGCAACAAAGTGAGACTCTGTCAAAAAAAACAAAGACAGAAGGATCACAAATTAACAACCTAATGTCACATCTCAGGGAACCACTAATCTACCAATTTTCCCAGACTCTTTTGAGTGACTGAGACAACAAATACCCAAGAATTGGATACATGATGGCAATGGAAGATAATTCCTTCCATAGTATTGCCTGTTTCAGTTTACACTGAGGAGTTTTCACAAATAAGAAGTATCATTTACTTCAAAGCTTAATAATTATGACATCTAAGAAAATAAATCTGATCCAATGTACTATCATGTCAATCAGTTCTAGACAGTAAATACAAAAAATAAATATGGGGGTAGGGGAAAGTATTCTCTTATCATGAAGTCAACACAAACTACATCATATTAATCTAACATAACTAAACTTAAAATGTGCTCTGAAATTCTAGGTTTGTAAACTTTCCAACCTCAAAATGTTTCTTTGCAGTGAATTGCATTTTCCCAATTTTCTCAGTAAGTAACTACACATCAGTTACTCAGTCATTGAGTTTGGACTTAGGATTCTCCACTATACAACTCACAGAGTAGATACATCCAGAAATATGGGTACAAACTACATTTCTTCCTTTTCTTCATTTTCATATAGGCCACTCTAACTGGCAGGATCATCGATGTGAATATGAAGTAGTAATAGCAACTGAATAAGAATCTGTGCCTGGGACAAACACTTTTCAGTGTGAGTGTCTGAATAAATCACAGACTGATTTAATTTTGCCACAGACATCTTCTATCTCAGTGACACCATCAAACATGTCAGTATAGCAACTAAGACCAAAAAGCATCATGAATTCATCATAAGGAACCTACACTATAGAAATACCAGTGTATTGATACACTGTTAAAATGTAAACCTATCCACAAATCTGAGAACAGCACTTATCCATTAAAAAGTCTTAGTCTTGTTTTCTCAAAATACCTATTTTATTGCTTAGAACTCTGCATTAATTCTGAAAGTTATGAGTCTAAATGGCACCAAAATTCAGAACTTCTCTTTTTTTTGAGACAGAGTCTGACTTTGTTGCCCAGGCCAGAGTGAGTAGCGTGGCGTCAGCCTAGCTCACAGCAACCTCAAACTCCTGGGCTCAAGCATTCCTCCTGCCTCAGCCTCCCAAGTAGCTGGGACTACAGGCATGCGCCACCATGCCCAGCTAATTTTTTTCTATATATATTAGTTGGCCAATTAATTTCTTTCTATTTATCGTAGAGACGGCGTCTCGCTCTTGCTCAGGCTGGTTCTGAACTCCTGACCTCGAACAATCCACCCACCTCGGCCTCCCAGAGTGCTAGGATTACAGGCATGAGCCACCACGCCCAGCCTAAATTCAGAACTTCTCTAACATTCTCTGTAGTCAAATGTGGAAGACTAAAGCATAAAACCATTTTCTAAAAACTACAACCACATACATAATAAATATGCTCCCCAAATTAATGGCTGTGGTTATAAGAGAAAGAATCTAGACATCTGAGAACATTCAATCCAATATTCACTAGAATTAGGACTGAGGAAAATACATATCAGAGAAGATAGATATAGATATAGATATAGATATAGATATAGATATAGATATAGATATAGATATAGATATAGATATAGATATCTGGAACCCAATTCCCCAACCCAGGGTTTTTTCATGTAAGTATTTTTTTTTAATTAGGATGTTATCAAATATATAATACAGGTAACTAAGCAAGGTTTAGAATACTTCTTTCTTCATAATCTTTCCCTCATCTATCCGGTCAATCCCCTGCCAAGACAGCCTCCAGTGTGTGTCGTTATTGGCACATTGATACTGTATCTTTCTCCTGAGCACTACTACCATGCTCCAAAAAAGAAGATCATGCATTTAATACAGGTGATAAATATACTCTTTGGTTGTTTACTTTTAAGAATCACATCAAATTAAAGGATGTTTTAAGCACCATCTGCTCTCTTGCAACAATGGGCAATAATTTCCTGATTTTCCATGTTTTAAATTAATAGGTTCTTATATGATTTCTGTTGGTATTTTGTTGTGTTGGGTTTGTTTTGTTTTGTTTTGTCTTGTTTTGTTTAATGTAGCCTACCTTGCCTAAGTGCATTCTTAGAAACCCAGCTGGGGTTTTCTTTCCCCTTTGTTACTCCTATTTGAATTTCCCATTATCTTAGAACTCTTGACTGAAGCCACATATTAATAGCTACTTTTTCCTGTCCTGTCTTCCAAATTCAATGGAATACTCCTTTACAAAGCCAGAGAAATGTGTTTCTAAAGGAACTTATTAAAAAGTGTATTTGAACAACATAATCCTTCAAATATACAGACACAGTTGCAAAAGCTGTCCTCCATTAAAAAACAGAAACTACAAAGGCATTATAAATCTCCTCCAGTATGAACTGTAGTGGAATAAACTGAGATGGCAGGTGTGGGCACAGATCATCAACAAAGACAGGACTGGACGTGTGCTCAAGCACCAGGCCCACCTACCATCTGCTCTGCACCAAGGGAATGCAAACAGAGCCATGAACTAAGGCATTTGTTTTCAACATTCTGATTTGTTAACAAGATCTGTGCAATGAACTCTTATGCACTATTGTGGTTCTATGATGCCCCTCAGAAAAAAACTCCACTGCAAACCACCTGTCATATTCTGTTCGGATAAGCAACAAGATTTATCTAATAAATATCTACACTCTAAAAATGCTTTACTTGACATAAATGAAAAGTACATTAAATGGAATGATACATTAATAGGAAAGATATTGCAAAACAGTATG
>VSMD01097981.1:0-13357 GCA_008750895.1 Mirza zaza
GGGCCGGGCACGGTGGCTGACACCTGTAATCCCAGCACTCTGGGAGGCCGAGGTGGGCGGATTGCTCGAGGTCAGGAGTTTGAGACCAGCCTGAGCAAGAGCGAGACCCTGTCTCTACTATAAATAGAAAGAAATTAATTGGCCAACTAATATATATAGAAAAAATGAGCCGGGCATGGTGGCGCATGCCTGTAGTCCCAGCTACTCGGGAGGCTGAGGCAGGAGGATTGCTTGAGCCCAGGAGTTTGAGGTTGCTGTGAGCTAGGCTGACGCCACGGCACTCACTCTAGCCTGGGCAACAAAGTGAGACTCTGTCTCAAAAAAAGAAAAAAAGAAAAGAAAAAAAAAGAGATAGTGCTGCTCTAGGGACACCTGTGTGGGGAACAAGACGGCCCAGCACCTGCACGCCGGGCTCACGCTGCCTGGGAGCACACCTGCCTCGCTCCGGGACGCGGCTCACACTCCTCTCCCCACCCTGCACACCCGCCCGACACCCACCACCACCCCGTATTAATTACCAGTAATTTAGTAGCTCAAAACAACACCGATTTGTTCCCTTGTAGTTCTAGAAAGTCCAAAATGGGTGAATACAGGGACACCTCTCCCGAAAACCCCAGGGAGAATCCACTCCTCGCCTTTTCCAGCTTCTAGAGGCACCGCCTGGTGACTTGACTCCTGGCCCACGCCACGGCCACGACGCTGCTCCCATGGCACGTTGCCTTCTCTGACTCTGACCTCCCCCCCTCCCTCCTATGAGGGCCCCGTGATTGCCTCGGGCCCACCCGGATAACCCAGGAAACCCGTCCCAAGATCCTTCCCTGAATCACAGCTGCGAAGTCCCTGCTGCCCGTGAGGTGGCCTGCGCACGGGTCTGGGGTCAGGGCGTGGATGTCAGGGCTCCTCTGACTCCGCCCACCCCCCCCGCCCGAGGGAGGGGCGCGTGGGCTGTGCACCCCCTCCCCCAGCCCGGTGCCGCCCTCGGTTCTCAAAACCTTTCAACGTGTTTCAAAGTCCACCCCGGCATTACAGATTTCAGATTTTAGCCTTAAAAAGCCAAATCACCGCGAGTCTCTAGGGACAAATGACTAACTCACGTGGACACGAGCAGACTGCGCCCAGGACGCACCGGCATCTCTCCGGCCCGGGGTGCGACCGACCAGACTGGCCCACGGCGGAGTGGGGCATAACGTCTCCCTCACCCGCCCGCCTGTCAGAGAAACTCCCTGCAGCGGCCAGCTCAGCTCAGGGCTGCCATGGGGGACGGCTCTGCGTGCAGCCCAGGCCATCAGGGCAGGCTTCCTGGAGGAGGTGCTGCCGAGACCGAATCACAAAAGACGGGTGACACTGGCCTGGCCATGCTGGGGGAGGGACGGGGGCACAGAACGGTTTAAGGAGTCGTTAAAGATTAATGATCGCGTGATCCGACACGTTCATCTCAGGAATAGGAAAACCAGCTGGGAGGAGGGGCGAGTTCAAGGTCACGCAGCCAACAACACAGGGCATCAGGAAGAGCGGGTTATGCTGCGGTGACGACAGCACCTGCCTAAATCTCGGCAGGTGAACCCAGCACGAGTCTGTTCCCACCATGCCCCGAGTCCCGTCTGGGTGCCGGCAGGGCGTGTGCTATGCTCGCTCGGGGATGCGGAGGGAGGACTCACCATCTGGCCTGGGCTGCCACAAGGCTGCCACCGGGCTGCCACGTCACCACGGAGGGAGGTCACTGCCCACGGGTTCTTAGAGCTTCCTCCAGGTGCAACACACCCCACTCCCATGTCGCTGGCCCAAGTCCCGTGACCATACCCCCTCCAAGGCGGTGGAAGCCGTGCTCTGCTGGGTACCCGGAGGGCAGGGCCTCGGGAGGGCGCGACCCTGCACTCAGGCACAGAGCAGCGAGGCCCCCGCCTCCTGCTTCACTTTTCCTGTCGGGTTAAGCTTGGCTGTGGCGATGGTCTGGGGAAAAGGTCCCCGGACACAGAAGTGTCCCAGGCTCCAGGGAACAGGAGCAGACCCCGGGGCTGGGGTTCACTTACTATTGCAGGCTGACGCCAAACTGCTGGGTGGGCAGAGGGGGCCTTGGCGGCGGCGTCTTGGTGGCAGGAGGTGGCCGGACCTGGTGTAGGCTCCGGAGCTTCTCGTCGTACCTGTGGACACAGCAGGAGCACGACTCTCACCTGGCAGGGAGAACCCTCAGGCCACGGAGGCCACTTCCAGGTGTTGGGGGATGGGGAATGGATGCCCCACAAACCTCAACCCAGACTTCCTCAGCACTGCCCACAAGAGCCCCCAGGGTCACCCCAGTGCAGCCTGGGTGTGGGGTCTTGCCAAAGCCCACAGCGGACCAGGGGCTCCCTTGTCATTCCCCCGTGGCCTCTGGGCCCAGGTCACACTCCTCTGCTTGGCACCGAGGACTGCCCGGCCTAAGATGACCTCCAACTTCACGTTCCCCACCCCTCTCTGCCTGATCCCATGGGACAGCTCATGGCCTCCAAAGGTCCCCCGCACTTCACCCTCAAATGTTTGCATGAGGGCTCCCTCTGCTGGGAGTGTCCTCCCCTAGCCTCTTGATCTAAGCCCAGTGTCCCTTTTTTTTAAAATTTTTTGAGACAGAGTCTCACTCTGTTACCCAGGCTAGAGTGAGTGCCGTGGCGTCAGCCTAGCTCACTGCAACCTCAAACTCCTGGGCTCAAGCGATCCTCCTGCCTCAGCCTCCCGAGTAGCTGGGACTACAGGCACGTACCACCACAGCCAGCTAATTTTTTCTATTTTTAGTTGTTTGGCTAATTTCTTTTCTTTTCTCTCTCTTTTTTTTTTTTTTTTTTTAGTAGAGACGGGGTCTCGCTCTCGCTCAGGCTGGTCTGGAACTCCTGAGCTCAAATGATCCGCCCGCCTTGGCCTCCCAGAGTGCTATGACGACAGGTGTGAGCTACCACCCCTGGCCTGAAGTGTCCCTTTGAAACTCACTTTCAGAGTCACCTCCTCCTGGAAGCTTTCCCAGATACCCCCTACACACACACACCTATCCCCTCCCCATCTGGGTTCAGTGCCTCCTCTGGCTGCTGTCATCACTCACTTGTGGCCCCCACTGGCGTGACAGTGTCCTGAGGACAGAGACCACACTCCTAGACATCTGTATGTCCCCAGCATCTGGCATGTGACTCAGCACCCAGAGGGGAGTGACACCTCCACGTTCCCTGCAAGGCCACCAGCCTCAGCTGCACACAGAGACCTGGGCAGGATTTGGCGCCCCCCCCCCCCCCCACTGGGCTGCACAGTCAGGCCGGCCACACGCCTCCCACGCCGCCCTCTGCTTTGTCCGACCCCACGTCTGCGCCCGAGGCAGACACGCCAATCAAGCTTTGGCGCCCGGCACACGGGCTGTTTGCCAGAGCACCCGCGTGTCCCCGAGAAGATTTCATTCCATGCACAGCGTTAGCCTCACGCCCAAGAAATTCTCAACAGCAAAACCGGGAAACGCCGAGGCGGCCGCCACGTCCCTGCTCGTTTTCCTGTGGGCTTTGCGGTGTCGGGCGAGGAAACGTCCCGTCCGGCGCACAACCTCCGCAGGGTCGTTCCTCCGAGTCGGCAGTCGGCCTCTTTAACGCGAGTCTTTGCCGACGCCGCGGATCTCTGGGCCAAATCTGGCCCGGAGCACGTTTGGACACCAAGCCTTCCACGCGAACGGGACAGGACCGGACCGAGACCTTCGGACGCTCGAAGGTGGGTTCTCGCCAGCTTCCCGGCACGGGGGCTGACGGGCACTCACCGCAGGACTTCCGGGGGGATCAGCAGCTGGTCGCAGGTGAGGTGCTCACGGAGCTCGCTCAAGCAGTTGACATAGGTGACTTTTTTCCCAAACTTGCGACTGAGAAAGCAGAAGCAGGAGAACAAAACCCGGTTAGGGGGGGCAGAGAGACGGGGCTGCGGGGAGGAGGGGGGTCGGCGACAGGAGACCGGAAGGCACAACGTGGGCATTTTCATATTAAGGAAATGTAAACGCTGACACACCAGAAACCTGGGATGACAGAGCAGCACACGGGAGATCTCGGATGCACCAGGCACTCTGGAGAGTCTCATCCCCATAAAGATAAACATCTCCCCCTAATCGAATCTGCCCCGATTCTCGCAGACGCGGGAGATGGCCTGGGGGTGCAGGGGCTCTGTCCTGGGGTGCGGGGGTGCAGGGAGCGGGGTGCTGAGCCACCAGCAGGGAGGGGCCCTGAGGATGAAGCCCACCGCAGGGCAGCCTCGGTCGCCTGTGGTTTCAGGGGTCTGTGACGGCTTTGCATTTGGCCACCTCCTGAGAGTGTCCCTGGGGGCAGGGACCAAAGACCCTCCAGGTCTGTCCTCACAGCTGCGGCTCTCTGGAGCACGCCAGCTGCGAGGCCAGACCAGCCCCGGCCGAATCCAGCAACTCCCTCTTCCTGCCCTCGTACCCGGGACAAGTCACGCCACCTCTCGGGGCCTGGCTCCCCTGTGAAAAGCGGGGCTCCCCTCCCAAGCGAGGGGGCAAGACACAGCGGGAGGACCACATGGGCCCGACTGCTGCCTGGCACCTGCCAGACTAGCGACCGTCACCGTTCTTAGCGAGGCTCAGCACCAGCAGCACGATGAGGGGCGCCGACGGATGTCAGCGAGCAAAGCTCCACACAGAACCCGTCACCCCCGCGCTCTGCAGGACAGTCTGGGTTTATTTTCTTACGACAGTATCATTTCCCTTATTGTATCTGTTTAAGGTGCACAGCTATTAACGTGGGCAAAGAATCGTATAGTTACCAGGAAAGTTATGTGTTCAGCAAAACCAAAGATATTTCACACTAATTTCTATGTCAATTTGCAAGTCTTACTATAAGCATTCACATATTCTCAATGGTAGGTATTTACGTTGTGAAATTAAAATAATGCAAATTACCTTTGCAAAAGCAAAACCACAAACCTTGTCGGGAGGAGCAAATGGGACGGCAGAAGTAAAGCGCTTGGCCGGGCGCCAGCCAGGGTCCACCCCCCTCCCGCTGGCTTCCCGAGCAGCCGCCTGGACCGGAGCCCAGAGCCCGGGAGGCCGAGCCGTGTGCACCGGCTCCTTCTAGTGGACGAGGGAGAATCAGACCTGGTTCCGGGACCCCAGGTCACCTGCACAGTGGCTTCTACCAGGTCTCTATACTCAAGGATGCTGCCCAGCAGGCAGGGAACCGGGGCCGAAGGCTGAGGCTGCAGGAGAGCCGCCAGAGTGCGGTGTGCCCGTCACCCCAAGGACGGGGAGGGAGGAAGGCAGGCCTGCCGGGTCCCTGCACCCCAGGGCCCTGGGGGAAGGGGCTGGAGAAGAGTGGCCCTGCCACCTGCTCATTCGGACTCCACAGGGCTCGGGGACTGTCCGTCCCCACTGGAAGGAGGCCAGGGGCTCTCTCTAGGGCTGCCACGTGCTGCCCACCCCTCCGTGGCAAACGGGAGTAACCCGCTGAGGGCCGAGGGACCCTGCCGTTCTGCACAGCTGTCCACAGGCCCAGAAGTCAACCACGGCACATGCGACACTGGGGTGCCAGTCCTGGTTAGACACACACAGCCCCACCTCCCGATAGCTGTGTGTCTGCGACAGCAACTCGGGGAGAACGACGGGCGGGGAACTCTAGTAAAACCAAGCGAGTTCCTTGGCTCGTATTAACCCAGCGACACTCAAGCCCGACGATTCAGGAATTCTCCCAGTGGAGCCTCTCAGGGCCTCTGGGATGATGGCGTTGGCGGCTGGTGGGGAAGGACAAGCTCTGACCCACCTGGCAGGGCAGCTCCCGCCACAGGGACTGACACCTGCCAACGCTCCCCGGAGTGCGAGGTGCAGTGACAGACACAGGGACAGGGCGAGGGGGGTGCCGAGCCCTTGGGGAGCAGTCATCTCATGGGGAGACCGGCAGGTGCCCGGGCACTGAGCTCCCCACGCTCTCTGGGGGGCTGGGGTGGGGAGAGGAAGGAGATGGGTCCAAGACCCTCCTCCTCCCAGGGTCCTTCCGCCCGCCTCACGGATGCAGCCACCTCATCTGAGTGTCCTGACCTATCCGAGTGGATGCCTGGCCGGGACTCAGCCCCACTCAGGCACCGCGTCTGTGGGTCTCTTCACGGCCCCACCCTGCTCGTGCGGCTACGTGTGCACACTTAGTGCCTGAAGCACAGGGCCAGGCTGGGAGGACAGAAAGGATGCCGCATGCCCCTGGCAGGGCTCCGGGCTCTCGTCATCCCCTTGAGCTCATGCTCCCAACACTGAGGCAGAAATTGTCCAGCAGGAAAGAGCCTAAATGTGAAGGAAGCCAGAGGAGGTGGCCACTGGGCTGTGGCTTCATCTCTTCGGACTGTTTATTTGGGCTGCCGTGCGGTAAAGGGTTAACTCGGCAGGCCTGGGGTGTCCCAACCCTGCACCTTCCAAAGGGAGGCCTGGCCTCGGCCTGCTCCTGGATGGAAATCTCGCAGTCTGTGGAACACCTGCCTGAGACGGGGTCTCTGTGCACACCCGAGGTGGCCGTGGGTCACAACACAGTCTGTGCCACCAGTGGGAAATGTGGGGCCTGGGCTGTACCGGGCTGACTTCGGGAGGGGCCGAGTAACTGAGGACAGCTGTGTGGGTGCTCCACACCTATGTGACCGGCCCCCGAGAAACCTGGACGCAGGCCCGGGGGGCTTCCCTGCTTAGCAGGGTGCTCCGCTGCGGCACACGCTGCACCGTCCGGAGGAGCCATGGGGAGAGGGCAGCTGGAAGCTCCACCCAGACGCGGGACTCTGCCCCAATGTGCCCGCGTCCTTCCTCCGTAATAGACCCCGGCAGTGAGAACAGCAGCCTTTCTCAGACCTGTGCATCCGCCTAGCGTGACATGGGTGACAGTGGGTGCTCAGGCCAAGGGAGGACTTTAGACACCAGGTGTGGACCTCAGCGGCGTCTCAGGCTGGCAGTCTCGTCCATGACCCTCAGTGGGTCACGCTGCATGACCCGGGGTGGCCTGTGACCCGCCGCAGACCCCCGCAGGGTGGGCGGGGTGCCAAGATGCACGGGCGCACGAGATGGGACCTGCGTGGTGCTTGGCCAGGGCCCGGGGACACGGAGCACCGAGAGCTCCCACCCCCGGGAGGGCCTCACCCAGGGCGCCCCGTACCTGATGAGGGGCCTGAAGACGTTCCACAGGACCTTGATGAAGCTGGTGGGGTGCACCACGTACAGCGCCTTCAAGTTCTTCTTGTATCTGCGGAGGGAGCGTGAGATGACTTCCCGCCTCTAGACCCAGGGACCCCCCTAAGCCGGATAACCGTAGGCAGTCGCCTCAACCACGAGCCTCAGAATGTTTGTTCTCATCAGGGTCAACTTAAGGGACTCGAACAAAAAACGGGAGGGGCTCGAACCTGGGGAGGGTGGGGCGCCCTCGTCCCCACCCGCCAGGCACGCACGTGGCACGTCACACCTTGCAGAGCACACATGGGTCTGTGGCAGCCACATGGGGGACACCTGCGTGAAGGTGGCCCCTGACCGTCTCTTCCCGACTCTGTCCACTAATGTCACATTGGTAGCTTGAGACTGGCCAGGGTGGCAGGTCTCACATCACGGAAACACGCAGACGGTGCCAGCCAGCCCCCACACCGAGAGCCAGTCGTTAAACCACCAGGCCGGACCCAGGACGGAGTGGGCAGGGCAGGCAGCGACAGGCCCAGCAAGAGGTGCCCGGGCCCGGGCGGCAGGGGGAGGGCGGCGAGCAGACGAGCGGAGGGGCAGGGGGCGCAGCCCGGGTGGGGCTTTGGAGCCCAGGCTGGGAGAGGGAGGGCCCCGCACCGAGAGGAGGGCACAGACGAGCCCCGTGGCGTGGGAACCCGGGCCTCCCAGCGTGCCAGGACAGAGGTCACTGTGAGCATGGATGGCGACGTGTGTTCGGGGTGTCAGTACGTGTGCAAAAGGCAGCGAGCGCTCCCCATGTCCGGGCCGTGGTCTCCCTCGGAGTTCCCCACTGCAGGGAACCAGGGCGCCCCGGGCATTGGTGCCTCCTGGGCTGGGGTGAGAAAATGTAAGATGGGCCTGGGGCGCCTGGTGCCGGGAAGGGAAGGAAGAGCGGCGGGGGCGTGTCAGGACCTGGGAGTGGCCTGCAGGGACGCCCAGGGAGCAAAATCTGGAACAATCGATCATTAAATCACGACAGCAATGGACTATAGCCCACTGAATAGAATAGGAAGTCCCATGTCGTATGGGTACAAATAAGCAAAGAGAAGAAAAAGCTCTTCATCACAGTAAAATGCCAACTAATGATTGAAATCGCCATTTGGCCATCGCAGAAGTAATTAAGCCAAGACGCAGCAGTGAAGGTTAAAAGTACTACATACTGGCCGGGTGCGGTGACTCACGCCTGTCATCCCAGCACTCTGGGAGGCAGAGGCGGGAGGATCGCTCGAGGTCAGGAGTTCAAAACCAGCCTGAGAAAGAGCAAGACCCCATCTCTACTATAAAGAGAAAGAAACTAATTGGCCAACTAATATATATAGAAAAAATTAGCCGGGCATGGTGGCCCATGCCGGTAGTCCCAGCTGCTCAGGAGGCTGAGGCAGGAGCAGCCCTTGAGCCCAGGAGTTCGAGGTTGCTGTGAGCTATGATCATGCCACCGCACTGCTGCCTGGGCGGACAGAGCCAGAGAAAGCAAAAAGGGAAAGGAAGAGGAAGGAAAGAAAGAATACCGTTTCCTGACATGTGAAAATGACATGAGATTCACATTCAGCATTTATAAATAAAATTTTGCTGGAAACACAGCCCTGCAGAGCGGAGTCGCTGCCACAGAACGGATGGGCCTGGAAAGCCAAAATATGGACCGGCCCTTTAAGCACAGGCGTGCTGACCCCTGCCCTGGAGGCGGCGAGCCCGCCTACCCCAGGCACAGCCCACACGCCGCCCGCACCCTTGTGGCCTGACCACCGTGTCCCGGAGCCTCGAGGACACGCACTTCCGGTCAAACTCCCTGTAGGCGCTCTGCAGCCAGCCCAGCGACGGCTTGTTGCGGCTGTCCAGCCCGTAGTGGAAGTAGACGATGGTGTAGTCGTTCTCCACGTGCTGGTCCAGCGTGTACCGCAGATACCTGGGCGCAAAGCACGAGACTCGGTTACGGAAACCACCCGCTTACCGAAAGCAAACACGCTTCCCCCTGGGGGGAGCAGGGTGCCCTGCCGACACCCCGACTTTGGATTTCTGTCCTCCAGAACTGAGACAGAAGAAACGTCTGTGCGCCGTCACGGGAGCCCCCGGGAACCAGCACAGAGGGCGGGCTGGGACTCGAACCCAGGACTGTCTGCCGGCTCTGCCCTTGCTGTGCTCCCCAACACCTCAGGCCCTTCCCCCTCACCGTTCGGCAAACAGAGTCTCGCTCTGTTGCCCAGGCTAGAGTGAGTCCCCTGGTGTCAGCCTCGCTCACAGCAACCTCAGACTCCTGGGCTCAAGCGATCTTACTGCCTCAGCCTCCCGGGTAGCTGGGACTACAGACACGTGCCACCATGCCCGGCGAATTTTTTCTAAGTATTTTTTTAGTTGGCCAATTAATTTCTTTATATTTTTAGTAGAGACGGGGTCTCGCTCTTGCTCAGGCTGGTCTCAACTCCTGAGCTCAACCGATCCTCCCGCCTCGGCCTCCCAGAGAGCTAGGATGACAGGCGTGAGCCACCGCGCCCGTTCTGCTACATTTCCAACACAAGCAGGCCCTTCTTTCCAGACGAGCCCCCTAACGTTTGGCTTCTCGTTGCGAAGGCAGAGCCGGACTCTGCTCGGCGCCTGTCACCCGGCCACCTCCTGTGGTGTCAGCGCTGCCCATTTCCCACGGACCACGTCCCATCCTCCCTGCCAGGCCTGGGAAGCGCTGTCTGAACGCCACCCACTGGAAAGGGCTCGGCCCACCACCCGCAGGAGGAAGGGCTGCGGGAGGACCACCCCGCCCCTGCACCGTCCTGCTGGCCGGGGCCCGAGGCCCCTCCCCCCACCAGGGTGCCCCGTGTCATCACCTGGAGCACGTCCTGTAATGAATCCGGCCAGGTGCTCTCCCGGAAGGCAGGCCCGGCTGCTCTAGGCTGTGGCTGGGTGCCCGTGCGGCCAGGAGAGAACCCCAGCAGCCTCCGCCCACCCGCAGGTGCCCAGCTGGCCTCGCCCCGAGGAGAACCCCGCACCTCCTTGGCCAAACGGCATCAGAGCGCCCTGGCAGGAGCCACAGCCTCTGAACTGCAGGCCCTACTCGTGCCTCACCCCCTCGATCCTCCCAGTGACCCCGTGAGGCACGTGCTGTCATCCCCATTTCACAGACGGGTCAGTGGAGGCCAGGTGAGGTGGTGAGTGAACCGCCTAAGGGGCAGAGCCGGGATCTGAGCCGAGCGGTCCGGCTCCGAAGTCCACGCCGTGCTGCCTTTCGAGAGCCGCGCCGCCGTCCTTGCCTGCTCCCGTCCCGCCGCCGCCGGCTCTGGCGTGTGAAGCGCTGCTGATCTGGTCTCACGCGGTACCCGGGTCCAGCTCACCTGGCGCAGAGGCGGCCTCAGCACCTGCCCTCCCGTGCAGCTGTCCCGAATGCCACTGGGGCTAAGCCACCGTGCCTCGTCAGGTCTCAGAACCCAGACCCCGGCCTGGGCGCGAGGGTCTCTGGGCCACCGAGAACACGTCACTTCCAAGCATGGCCACTTGTGCAATCTCTCGCATGGCTCTTTTTCAAGAAAGGGGAAATCAGGGCGATGTCTTTGCCCCACTCACATGTCTTCTCGGGACACTGCCCGGACAACCACGGAACCGGCGCCTCCCACGCGGCAGGCGCCCGACAAATGCCACTGAGCTGCCGCCAGCAGTGCGGCGGGCCCCGGACTCTCGCCCTGGGTTTGAGCAGTGCCCCCAAGTCCACGCAGGATCCCCGGTTAGAGACGAGGTCTTTGCTGATGCAATTAGGTAAGATGAGATCGTGCAGGACTGGAGTGGCCCCAAGTCCCAGGGCTGGTGTCCGAGAGGCGGCGGCGGCAAAGGGGAAAAGGCCTGGTGGAGTCGAGGCAGAGACGGGCGGCGTGGCCACGAGCCAGAATGCCTGGGCCACCTGGAGCGGGAAGAGGCAGGCAGGACCCTGCCCTGGAGCCTTGGGGCCGGGGTGAGGGGCGCTGCCCGGCCCACACCTCGCTCTGCACTGCTGCCCAGGAACTGTGGGGAGCACGCCTCTATCATTGTAAGCTGCCAAGCACGTGGCTGTTTGCCGTGGCACCACGGGACACTGGCACGGCTCCAGAAGGCGTTCCCGGAGGGAGGCCTCAAGGAACGGCGTGCATGGGAGGCCTGGCGGTCTGCGGCCATCTTGCCCGGGGCACCGACCTCACGCCCAGGGTCAGGGGACTGTCTCCGACTCTGGAGGGAGGCACCCACAGCCCCGGCGGCTAAGAGAAAACCAAACCAGCTCTACACCGTGCTGATGGCAACGGTCACATGGCCCGGTGACCGGGAGTGTCCTCAGATGGCCTCACGTGGGCTCCCGAGAGCACGAGCTCCCCGGCCAGCAAGTCCACAAAGGGGCCCCAGGGCACAGGGGGTGAAAGGCGGGCGGAGGGAGGGACAGAGAAGCGGGGGAAAGAAGTTCGGGCACTTACTCCAGCAGGCGCTGGTGGTTGAGCTGGTGGGAGGGAGGCATCCGGCAGCAGCTGAACGTGATGACCTGTCTTCCAGAGCCGTCGTCTCCTGGGGGGCAGACATAGGTGAGCCTCCGCGCCACCTTCTCCGGAGAACCCCCCGGCACCTAACAAAAAGCAGCCTGCTCGCCAGCCCTGCCCGGGCGGGGGGGCACCCGTGCCCGGCGTTCTTCAAAGGCAACGCTGGTGGTGTATCCCCGCAACATGCCACTTTGCCCACGCTGCCCAAGTCCATCCCAGGTTCACCTTCATGACGGGCCCATCTTACAGATGGAACGCTGAGCCCAGCAGTGCAAAGCCACACAGGGGCTGACAGCACCGGCGACATAAATCCGAACACATCTAACCTCAAGGCCAGTGTCTGGCCCCTCTGCACCCCTCCCCCCAGGCCGCCTCTAGGGCCGTGGGCCCCGGAGGAGACCAGGGTGGCTTGGGGGACAGTGGGTCCTGGGCATGACCTCAGGTGTGGGGTTGGGGAGCTCTCTCAGGGGTGCTGACACCCCGTCCTGCCTCTGACACGGCCCAGGTCACCCCATGCTGCAACTGTCTCTGGACACACCTGGGCCCACCCCGGACAGCTGGGGAAGGGGTCCTCCTTGCGGGCTGCGACCAGGTCTGATCCTGTGTCCCCAGAACCCAGGCTCAGGGTTGGGCATACAGCAGGCACTTAGGCCCTGAACCCCACCCCACCTGCGGCCAGAAGGCTGTGAGGACATCCCCAGCCCACGTCTGCCTCCTCTTCCTGCCCAGACCCCTGAGAGAGAGGACACCTAGTGCACAGGCTGCCCTCGAGGAGGGCTTTGACAGTGACTAAAGCCACATGTGGGGACCGGGCAGCCGGTGTCACATTCAGCCCCTGCCTCCTGGATTCTCAGAGCCTTATTTATCATCTCATAGCCAGGGCTGGGGACACAGGGACCAGGCAGCTGCCCAACTTCCCAGCACCCCCAGCTTCCTGTGACAATTAAACACACAAGGACACAAGTGAGTTTAACCCGAGACACTGCCAAGGGTGACTAGGCTCAGAGGGGAATGCTGGGTGGCAGGGAGGAAGCCAACACCACCCTGGGCCCCTCCTCAGGAGGAAGATGGGGAACAGCCGGGTCCCCCCCCCCACAAGCCTGGAGCCTGCCCCACCCCCAGCCTCTGCTTGTCCCTGGGCCCAGCCCCACGGGCTCCTTCATTTCTTATAAGGCATCTTCCTGCCCCAGCTGTTCCATCCGGAACGTCCCCTCCTCTGCTGAAGGCCACGCAAACGGGCCAAGGCCCTGGTGCCCATGGGAGGGTCCTCGTCTCCCAGGGGGCGTGAGGCACCCAGGTGGGGTCTGGGGACAGGACGCTGGAACAAGGACGAGCCCCTCGGCCCAGCCGTGGCGCGCTCTCTCTTCCTGTCCTCACACGAGAGGGACTGCCCGCCCGCTCCCTCCAGCCTGGGGCTGCTAGCCACGCATGGCCTCGAAATTTAAATGAACTTGGATAAGATTAAAAATTCAGCTCCTCAGTGCTGCATTTCAAGTGCTCAGTGGCCTTCCCTGGTGAGACCGCACAGGAACATCTCGGCCACACGGAGGTGCTGTCGGGCAGCGCTGACCTTGAGGGTGGACCTTGGGGACGGGCCGAGGGCGGCTCAGCTGGCTCTGACCTGGGGTCGCGGGTGAATGGTGCCCACCCCCAAAAACTCATGCCCACCTGGAACTTCATTTGGAGACAGTGTCAT
>VSMD01097982.1:0-27843 GCA_008750895.1 Mirza zaza
GCGGTGGCTCACGCCTGTAATCCTAGCTCTCTGGGAGGCCGAGGTGGGCGGATCATTTGAGCTCAGGAGTTCGAGACCAGCCTGAGCAAGAGTGAGACCCCATCTCTACTATAAACGGAAAGAAATTAATTGGCCAACTAATATATATAGAAAAAAATTAGCCGGGCATGGTGGCGCATGCCTGTAGTCCCAGTTGCTTGGGAGGCTGAGGCAGCAGGATTGCTTGAGCCCAGGAGTTTGAGGTTGCTGTGAGCTAGGCTGACGCCACGGCACTCACTCTAGCCTGGGCAATAAAGTGAGACTCTGTCTCAAAAAAAAAAAAAAAAAGAAAACCAGAAGACAAATGACACTCTGGGGGAAAATGTACACACACATCTAAATTTAGGAATGGGAAGAGTGGCTGCTTCTGGGAGGCTATGAGGATGGGAAAGAGACATTTTACTTTTTGTATATTCTTACATGTTTTGAATTTTGTACCATATGCATGTATCTTCTATTCATATATAATAATTATAAAAGTAATAGGTGCTTCTTGGAGGAAATAGAGAAAACTTCCCAGTGTCCAGAAATAAAAACTATCAACCTTTTGACTCATTTTTTTCTTTTTCTTTTTTTTTTTTTTTTTTTTGAGCAGAGTCTCACTTTATTGCCCAGGCTAGAGTGAGTGCCGTGGTGTCAGCCTAGCTCACAGCAACCTCAATCTCCTGGGCTCAAGCAATCCTGCTGCCTCAGCCTCCCAAGTAGCTGGGACTACAGGCATGTGCCACCATGCCCGGCTAATTTTTTCTATATATATTAGTTGGCCAATTAATTTCTTTCTATTTATAGTAGAGATGGGGTCTCGCTCTTGCTCAGGCTGGTCTCGAACTCCTGAGCTCAAACGATCCACCCACCTCGGCCTCCCAGAGAGCTAGGATTACAGGCGTGAGCCACCGCACCCGGCCAGACTCACTTTTTTCATTTCATTCTCTATAATTCTTTTATACTCCATTCATTCAGCACATATTTACCACATGCCCCTATTAGCCAGGCATCCTTCTACACACTGAGGATATATATAGCAATAGAAAGAAAGTGTCAAGCCCCTACCTAATCTAGGTCCTTTCTATTTCTGGGTACATTTCAGGATCAGCTGTTTAATTGCTGCTTTTTAAAAACTGCTAGGATTTTGATTGCAATCCTGTTGAATTTATAGATAAATCTGGCAATAATTGACATCAACAATACTGATCCATGAGCATGGTATCTATCTCCATTTATTTGGATCATCCTTAATTTCTCTCATTAATGGTTTTTAGCTTCAGTGTACAGATTTGTGCATATTTTGTTATTCTTGAGTACTTCATATCTTTATGCTATTGTAAATGGAATTTTTAAATTTAAAAATGGTTTTGGGGCCAGGTGCGGTAGCTCACGCCTGTAATCCTAGCACTCTGGGAGGCCAAGGCGGGCAGATCGTTTGAGCTCAGGAGTTCAAGACCAGCGTGAGCAAGAGCGAGACCCCGTCTCTACTAAAAATAGAAAGAAACTAGCTGGACCACTAAAAATCTATAGAAAATATTAGCCGGGCATGGCGGCACATGCCTGTAGTCCCAGCTACTTGGGAGGCTGAGGCAGCAGGATTGCTTGAGCCCAGTTTGAGGTTGCTGTGAGCTAGGCTGATGCCACAGCACTCTAGCCCGAGCAACAGAGTGAGACTCTGTCTCAAAAAATAAATAAATAAATAAAATGGGTTTTTTTAGTATTATAGGGAAATAAAATTGGTTTTTATAAACTGACTCTGTATCCTAAAACCTTGCTAAACTTATTGTTTGGTAGCTCTTTTGGGGATTCCTTAGGATTCTTTACCCAGATAATCATATTGTCAGTGAATAAAAAGTTTTATTTCTTCCTTTTCAATTAATATATTTTTACTTCTTTTTCTTGCTTTATTGAACTAGGTAGTAGGACTCCAATACAGTGTTGAATAATAGTGGTGAAAGCAAATATCTTGCCTTATTTCCAGTCTTAGGGGCGAAGCAGGCAGTCTTTCATGGCTAAGTATGCTATTAATTTTAGGGTGCCCTTTATCAGGTTGAGTAAGTTTCCTTGTATTCATACTTTACAGAAATTTTTTATCATGACTGAATATTCAGTTTTGCCAAATACTTTTTCTGGTATCTCTTGAGATAATTGTATGACTGGGATTTATTTTTAGTTTATTAATGTAATAAATACATTTAATAGTAATTTACACTGATTGATTTTAGAATGTTAAACTATGTTGCATACCTAGGATGAACCCAACTTGGTAATGATGTGTTATCCTTTTCATATGTTTTTGGATTTGATTTGTTAAAGTTTTATTAAAGACTTTTGCATCTGTATTCATGAGGGTAATGATCTATAGTTATCTTTTCTTGAAATGTCTTTATTACATTTTGGTGTCAGGGTAAAGCCAGAGCTGGAATTGTCTCTCCTCTTCTTTCTTGAGGAGTTTGTGTAGAATTGGCATTGTTTCTTTCCGAAATGTTTGGTAAAATTTGCCAGTGAAGCCATCTGTGCCACCCACCTTTCTTTTGGTAAGGTTTTTAACTACAAATTAAGTTTCCTTAAGAGATAAGGCTATTCCAGGGTATCTTTTTCCTTTGGTAGTTTGTGTCTTTTAAGGAATTTGTGCATTATATCTGAGTTGTCAAACTTACTAGCATAACGTTATTCATAATTTTCTCTTTATCCTTTTTAAGGTTTGTAGGATCTGTACTAATACACTTTCATTCCTAATATTGGTGATTTGTCTTCTTTCTTTTCTTCTTGAGTCAAGCTAGAGATATATCAATTCTATTGATCCTTCCTAAGACCAGCTCTTGGTTTTATTGATTTTCTCTATGATTTTCTGTTTCTGTTATTGATTTCTGTTGTTTTTTCTTTCCTTCTACTTATTTTGATTTAATTTACTCTTCTTTTTCTAGCTTTTTTAAGATGGAAGTTTATATTATATATTTTAGACTTCTCTTTCTAATACAAGTATTTCAAACTATTTCCCCTCTAAATACTATTTAAGCTGCATCCCTCAATTTTTGGTATGTTTATTTTCATTTTTATTCCATTCAAAATATTTTCTAATATTCCTTGTGATTTTTTTCAGACTCAGGAGCTGATTAAAAGTGTGTTATTTAATTTAACAGATATTGGCAGGAAAAGGGTGTTTCAGATATCTTTCTGTTACTGATTTTTAATTTAATTCTGTTGTTGTAAGGAATATATTCTGCATTATTTCAATCCTTTCAAACTGCTTAAGGCATTTTTTATGGCCTAGCATGTTGTCTATCTTAGTGAATGCTCCATGCACACTTGAAGTGAATGTGAATGTGGATTCTACTGTTGGATGGAGAGTTCTCTAACTGGCAATTAGACCAGGTTGGTTGATGTTACTCAAGTCTTCCATGTACCTACTGATTTTCTGTCTAGTTGTTCTAGCAGTCACTTGGAAATTTCCAAGTATACTTTTGGATTTGTCAGTTTCTTCATTGAGTTCTGTCAGGTTTTACTTAATGTATTTTCAAACCTTGTTATTAGGTGCATACATATTTGAGATCATTATATCTTTTGATGAGTTAATCCCTTTATCATAAAATGCCCCCTTTTTGACCCTGTCATATTCCTTCTTCTGAAGTCAATTTTGAACTTAAATAGACTTTCTTTCTAAAGAGTTCCGCCTATCAAGTGTTTATTGAGGTTCTCATAAGACTCAAACTAGAATTATAATCAAGATTGTATTGGATTGATTTATTTGGGGAGAAGTAATATCTTCAAAACATTGTCATCCCATCTAAGAACATAGAATGTCCCTTTATTAGAATTTTAAAGTTTTTTCTGTAGAGATCTATGTGTTCTTATTAATACCTACATATTTTATATGTTTTTTTTTTTCTTGTTGAGTAGTATCTATTTTTATGGTATTTTTCTAGTTGGCTTCTACTGGTATAAAAAATAGTCTCAAATTTTAGATTGATCTAACATCTGATAACTTTGCTAAACCCTCTTATTAATTCTAGTAGCTTATCCATTCTGTATTCTACGTATTAAATTGAGATGTCTGTGACATCCAATTGGAGGTATAAAATAGGTAGTTGAGTATACAAGTTAGGAGTTTCTGTTGTTTGTTTTTTCTTTCCCTTCTACTTATTTTGGTTTAATTTACTCTTCTTTTTCTAGTTTTTTTAAGATGGAAGTTTATATTATATATTTTAGACTTCTCTTTCTAATACAAGTATTTCAAACTATGCATTTCCTTCTAAATACTATTTAAGCTGCATCCCTCAATTTTTGGTATGTTATATTTTCATTTTTTATTCCATTCAAAATATTTTATAATATTCCTTGTGATTTTTTTTGGACTCAGGAGCTGTTTAGAAGTGTGTTATTTAATTTAACTTGAGTATACAAGTTAGGAGTTCAAGGGAGAGGTCTATGCTGGAGATACAAATTTTGGGATTGTAATATATAAATGGTACTTAAAATCATGTGATTGTGTGGTATAAGAGCACCAAGTAAGTGAATGTGGGTAGAAAAGAGAAGTGATCCCACAAGATGTTGGCAAGTTGAGGAGATGAGAAAGAACCATTAAAGAAGCAGCCAGTGAGGGGAGAGGAAAGCCAGAGTAGTGTGGTGTCCCAGAGCCAAGTGAAGAAGTGTTTCACTCATACACAGTCTATATGTCTGCCTCCTGCAGCAGAAATAAATCCCTTAAAGATTGGTTCTTCTCCTACAGGCAGTGCAGTCAGAGGTTAAGAGCAGGGACTCTGTAGCCTGCCCTCTGAATGTGTCATGCCTGGCTCTACTACATCCTAAGTCGGTGGGCTTGGGCAAGTTACTTAACTCTGTGTGCCTTAGTCTCATCTGTTAAGTAAGGATAATGGTATGACTGATCTCATAGAGTTTAACAATTTAAGTGAGTTAATTCATATAAAAGTTTTTATAACAGTGTCTGGCATATAGTAACCTCTCATTAAATATTTATTTTTATTATTATGGTTGTTTTTGTATCAGCAGTATCTATCACAATGTCTGATACAATTAGTGCTTAAAAATATTTCTTGCTCAAGGTCAGGAGTTCGAAACCAGCCTGAACAAGAGCGAAACTCCATCTCTACTAAAAATATATAGAAAAAAAATTAGCCAGCATGGTGGCGCATGCCTGTAGTCCCAGCTACTCGGGAGGCTGAGGCAGAAGGATTGCTTGAGCCCAGGAGTTTGAGGTTGCTGTGAGCTAGACTGACACCACAGCACTCTAGCCCAGGCAACAGAGCAAGACTCTGTCTCAAAAAAAAAAAAAAAAAAATTCTTGAACAAATGATTTTGCTAGCAGGGTTTGTAAGGGAGAGAGGTTAGAAAGGATGAGGGAGAGAGGTTACAGTTGATATTGGAATTCTTTATGAGGAGTTTATGAAGCTGGCAAAGTAGCATAGTGCATCAGGAAGGAACATGTTCTTAAATTCCCAAATATGGTGTTCATATACGAATAGCTATTTGAAAGGACTAATAAGAAAAATGCATAAACTTAAAGAAAAATAGGGAAGGAACCCTATAGATTATATAAGATCTAAGAAGCATATCACCCGTATGCAATATGGAGATCCTGATTCTATCAACCAGTTATTTTTTTAATGTCATGAGGAAATTTGGCAGTGATAGCAATGTGATATTAAGAAATTATCATTTGTTAGCTATAATAGTTTATGGTTTTGAATTACAAGTCACTTCACGGCCGGGCGCGGTGGCTCACGCCTATAATCCTAGCACTCTGGGAGGCCGAGGCAGGCGGATTGCTCGAGGTCAGGTGTTCAAAACCAGCCTGAGCAAGAGCGAGACCCGTCTCTACTATAAATAGAAAGAAATTAATTGGCTAACTAATATATATACAAAAAATTAGCTGGGCATGGTGGCACATGCCTGTAGTCCCAGCTACTTGGGAGGCTGAGGCAGCAGGATTGCTTGAGCCCAGGAGTTTGACGTTGCTGTGAGCTAGGCTGACACCACGGCACTCACTCTAGCCTGGGCACCAAAGTGAGACTCTTGTCTCAAAAAAAAAAAAAAAGTCACTTCACTTTTAGAGATACTTATGAAAATATTTACAGATGAAATTACATGATGTCTGGAATCACATAATCCAGTGGTGGGGAGGGGTGATGAGTGGGGTTATAGATGAAATGAGAATGACCATGAATTGCTAATTATTAAAGTTGAGTGAGAGCTACATGGGGGTTCATTATAGTATTACTTCTACTTTTATATTTGTTTGAAATTTCCCATAAGAAAAAAATTTTTGTTAAAGCACTCTGTTTACCACTTGTTATGCTTGACTTTACCATACTAGATTAGAATTTGAAAAACAAAAAACTCGGCTTAATGTTCAACTTGAGTATAGTCGCAATCAGCTGAAGAAGAAATTAAGTAAGATCAACACGTTAAAAGAAACTATCGAGAAAGGTAGAGAAGACATTGATAACCTAAAGAAGGTAATTAGTAATGGTTGGCTGAAGTGCCTCTTCATTGGCATTGACTTCCTTCATTGAATAAACCTGTGTTGAGCTCCTGATGGGTCCTGATGGTGATAGAAGGGGTGGGGGCAGATTTAAGAAAGACTTAAAAGTAAAATCAGCAGAGCTTTGTGAATTACTGAATGTTGAAGTGTGAGAGAGGGGTGCCACAGATGATGACTCTGAATTCTAACTTGGGTGACTGATGGATGGAAGCAGGAAGTTAAGGAGGGAAAATTCTCGACCTGTGGAGTTTAAGTTGCCTATGTGATATCTACATGGCAGTTTCCAGCAGGCAGTTAAAAAGTAGATACTAGGAGAAGTCTATGCTAGAGATTCAGATTCAGGAGTTGCTGGTTTATGGGAGTAAATTAAAACCATATGAGAATGGTTGCAACTCCCTGGTAAGGAGGCAGGCAGTGAAGAGGAGTGGAGCAGCGATGAGATTCTGAAAGGTGGTCAGTCAGCTTAGGAAGAGAGCCAGTAGAGGTGGTATCCTAGAAAGCCCAGAGTTTCAGGAAAGAGGAAGTAATGAAAGCTGTCAAAAAGGTAAAGTCTAGGCCAGGCATGGTGGCTCACGCCTTTAATCCTGGCACTCTGGGAGGCTGAGGCGGGAAGATCACTTGAGCCCAGGAGTTGGAGGTTGCTGTGAGCTAGGCTGACGCCCCGGCACTCTAGCTGGGCAACAGAGTGAGACTCTCTAAAAAAGAAAGAAAGAAAAGTATAGAAAATGTCTGATACTGCCAATTAGACCTCATAATAGCAAGAACACTTTTACTGGACAATGGAAATAGAAGTCAGATGGCAGTGAGCTGAGGAATTAATCCAAAATGAAGCATAAAGGTAGGTAGTGATCACCAGTTTCTAAAAAGTGTAGAGTGAGAGTGGGCCACAATCTATGATGGAGGGTCAAGGTTCAAGCAGCACACAGGATGAGATGTTTTCTCTTGGAATGACTGGTTTGGTTTTATTCATTATAAAATATGATCTATCGACCTTATTAATATAAAAGATGGTAAATCTACAATGCAAACTCTCTCTGTTTAGGCTGAAGAAAACTGTCTTCAAATTGTGGATGAACTTATGGCAAAGCAGCAGCAACTTAAGGACATATTTGTCACTCAGAATTCCAACATTGAGAAAGTTCAAACTCAAATTGAAGAGGAACGAAAAAAGTTTTTGGCTGTTGATAGGTAATTAAGAATTCATCAGTTTGAAAGACCTAGTCAGAGTTTTAAACCTGTATATTATCAATTTGAAATTTATTATATGAAGTTGTATTTGAATATGTACCCAATATGTTGTTCTTGGTCCCACATCATACCTTTCAAACATTCTAATTTGGAGGAAAACCAAGAGAGGTGGTTAGCTGTGTAGAGCAAATATTTCTTTTCAGTAGATGAAAACATGAGTCTGTATGGTGAGTACCTTAACCCCTTTGATACTGGTATTTTCCTGTTGTGCAGAAATGCCTTCTATCGTGTGCAACATAGCATAGAAGGTAAGGGGGTAGAATCTGGAGCCACACTGCCTGGTTTCATATCCCAGCTCTGCTACTTACATAGCATACCTTAATTTCCTCATCAGTAATGGAGATAGTAATAGTGTGTACTAACAGAAGGATTAAATGAGTTACTATTCATATGGCACTTAGAACACTACCTGGCACAAAATAAGTATGTGCTTTTGCCATGATAATGATGAGGACACTTTGAATCAGCTGGTGTGTACCAAAATAGTGCCTGCTTTCTTGTCATGCATCATGATTTACACAATTATGAGTGATCAGCCGAAATGAGCACTTTGTTTTTGCTCAGACTCTTGGGATTTCACAATTTTCCTCACTGTCCAAAACTCATCAGTGTTTCAAAATATAGCCAGAAAGTTCTTTGTCTAAGATTTTTGAGTGGAATTTTTTTTTACTTTTGTATTTAGAGAGCCTCCTCTCCCCCTTCATATTCTCGAAAACCATATAGGTCTTAATTTCTTCTTCCTTTCTTTTTTTGGGGGAGTCCTCTTTCTAGATGTGCTTTAAAATTCCACATCATTTCAATTGGTAAAACTCCAAACCCTCATCTTGAGGTAGAAGGCATTATATTAGTGGTGGTGGTAATAAAGACACTTTAGATTATTAGGTGTGTAATGACTTTCCTGGCAAGACATTTCTCTTGCTAAGAGACTTTCTCGGCCGGGCACGGTGGCTCACGCCTGTAATCCTAGCTCTCTGGGAGGCTGAGGTGGGCGGATCGTTTGAGCTCAGGAGTTCGAGACCAGCCTGAGCAAGAGCGAGACGTCATCTCTACTATAAACAGAAATAAATTAATTGGCCAACTAACATATATATAGAAAAAAATTAGGCGGGCATGGTGGCACATGCCAGTAGTCCCAGTTGCTTGGGAGGCTGAGGCAGCAGGATTGCTTGAGCCCAGGAGTTTGAGGTTGCTGTGAGCTAGGCTGATGCCACGGCACTCACTCTAGCCTGGGCAATAAAGTGAGACTCTGTCTCAAAAAAAAAAAAAAGACTTTCTCTTGGTTTTAGGTTCTAAAACATAGAGCTTATATCTGAGGGATAAATGCAGCTTGAAAAACGGTACAGATTTAAAAATTAACTAGGAAAGTATGTCTTTGCTAGTCCTGATTAAAGCAGTAATAATGTTTATTAGTAAAAATTGCTCCCTTAAATTAACTAATTACATTCATGGCCTTTCTCAGGAGTGTTAACAATTAAATTATAAGCATTAATGAGAGACCTCTAGAATTTAGAGCATTTACAAGAAAAAATAATTCTTTTTTTCATATAAGTTTATAACATACATTTTTCTTCCTTAGTCCAATGTTATATAATGAGTAAAATCATTTTTATCATATCTGTGTATTTACAGGGAAGTGGGAAAGTTGCAAAAAGAAGCGGTAATCATTCAGACATCTCTTGAACAGAAACGATTAGAGAAGCATAACATGCTACTTGATTGCAAAGTTCAAGACATTGAAATAATTCTTTTGTTGGGGTCACTGGATGACATCATTGAAGTAGAGGTATTCTAGCAAATTAAAAATATGTGCAGCTATATGGAACTTAATGCAGTGCCCTTTGACTGCTTATTCTTCCTTCTTGGAGGAAAAAAGGACAAAACGACTGTCATCCCAGAAGACTAGGCATTTCATTCAATTCTCTTTTTGTTAATCCACATTTCTTTAGGTCCATAGGATAAACCAGTGTTTCTTACCTATATATTAGATACCCAAGAAAAATCAAAGAATTAAAGCTGTTGGAGGCCAGGCGTGGTGGCTCACGCCTATAATCCTAGCACTCTGGGAGGCCGAGGCAGGCGGATTGCTCGAGGTCAGGAGTTTGAAACCAGCCTGAGCAAGAGCGAGACCCCATCTCTACTATAAATAGAAAGAAATTAATTGGCCAACTAATATATATAGAAAAAATTAGCCGGGCATGGTGGCACATGCCTGTAGTCCCAGCTACTCGGGAGGCTGAGGCAGGAGGATTGCTTGAGCCCAGGAGTTTGAGGTTGCTGTGAACTAGGCTGACGCCACGGCACTCACTCTAGCCTGGGCAACAAAGCAAGACTCTGTTTCCAAAAAAAAAAAAAGCTGTTGGAGTGGCCAGGCGGAGGGCTCACCCTGTAACCGTAGCACTCTGGGAGGCTGAGGTGGGAGGATTGCTTGAAGTCAGAAGTTTGAGGCTGCTGTGAGCTAGGCTGACACCACGGCACTCTAGCCCAGGTGACAGGGCAAGACTCTGTCTCAAAAAGAAAAGCTGTTGGAGTTAAGAACATTTTTTGCACCATGAACCACAGGCAGTATGTAAGTCACCTGCCTATACTCTCATAACCTTTTGCATAGTGTGTGGAGAGATCTTGCTCTGCACCCTCACCAACTGTGTTTAGGTAGTTCTCAGAAGAAACATGCCCTACTGAGTATCTCCAGGTGGTGAGAGTGTGGGGAGAAGTGAGAATGGACACCCAAGAAGTCACAAGATAAAACCAAGGCCTAAAACTAATGGTTGATATGTCCTTGTTGGCCTTTTTCTTTCTTTTTTACCACATTTGTATTATATGGGACACTTTAGATTGGTTGGAAGTACAGTTGTCCTTTGGTATCCAAGGGAATTGGTTCCAGGACTCCTTGTGGATACCAAAGTCCTCAGATGCTTACGTCCTTATATAAAATGGCATAGTTTTGGCATATAACCTATGCACATCCTCCCATCTACAGGCGTGCCTTGTTTTATTATGCTTCACCCTATTTCACTTCACAGATAGTTTACTTTTTTTACAAATTGAAGGTTGGTGGCAACCCTTCATTGATAAATTCTGTATCATTTTTCCAACAGCATACACTCTCTTTTCTGTGTCTGTTTCACATTTTGGTAATTCTCATAACATTTCAAACTTTTTCATTATATCTGTTAAGTGATCTGTGATGTTACTACTATAATTGTTTTGGGGCAGCACATACCATGTCCATATCAGACAGCAGACTTACTTGATAAATGTCGTATATATGTTCACATATTTTTCAGATGGGAACTGAAGCAGAAAGTACCCAGGCAACAATTGATATCTATGAAAAAGAAGAAGCCATCGTAGTAGACTACAGCTCTCTAAGAGAGGATTTGAAGGTAATCAAAAGATTTCTGTTAATACTAACTCACAGTAATATTGACTATTGAAATACTGCAGAATCAGCGGGGCCCGGTGGCTCACGCCTGTAATCCTAGCACTCTGGGAGGCCAAGGCGGGAGGATTGCTCAATGTTAGAAGTTCGAAACCAGCCTGAGCAAGAGCGAGACCCCGTCTCTACTATAAATAGAAAGAAATTAATTGGCCAACTAATATATATACAAAAAATTAGCCGGGCATGGTGGCACATGCCTGTAGTCCCAGCTACTTGGGAGGCTGAGGCAGGAGGATCGCTTGAGCCCAGGAGTTTGAGGTTGCTGTGAGCTAGGCTGATGCCACGGCACTCACTCTAGCCTGGGCAACATAGTGAGACTCTGTCTCAAAAATAAAATAAAATAAATACTGCAGAATCAGTTTTAGATGATAAATTTAGAGTATAAATTTTTTAAGTAGATTTCCTAATGGTTTTTGAAGAAATATACAAAGGAAAAACTTCTGATAACAAATATGTGGGTCTCTTCCACACCAGCAGTTCTCTAATTCTTTGAACAACAACTGGGTATCCTACAATTCAGTTCAATTCTGACACTGTCTACCTGAAGTTAGCATCAGACTCCACAAGTTAAGGGCTCAGTCTCACAGACTGCCTGGTCTTTAGATCCCAATCACGAGTCCAGGCCTCCTGTACTTCTGCCCAACTGGCTATAAATCAGGAGTTCCTGCTTGGATTTGATAATTTGCTAGAATGTCTCACAGAACTTGGGGGAATGCTTTATTTACATTCACTCATTTATTATAATGGATACAACTCATGGAACAGCCAAATGGAAAAGATGCATAGGACCAGGTATGGAGAAGGGTTTGTGGCCTCTCTCATACCCTCCAGGCATACCTCTCTCCCAGAATCTCTGTGTGGTCACCAACTCAGACATTCTTCAAATCCCACTGTTTAGGGATTTTTATGGAAGCTTCCATAAAAATGGAATCATGGGCCATTGGTGATCGAACTCAGATATTCAGCCCTCCTAAAGAGCGTGCTGAAAGTTCCAACCCTCTAATCACATGGTTTGTGCCCCTGGCTACCAATCCCCATCCATTAAGAGCTCATTAGCATAAACTCAGGTATGGTTTAAAGGGGCTTATTATGAATAACAAATAATGTTCCTCCTACCCCTAGCACTCAGGAAGTTCCAAAAGTTTTAGGAGCTCTGTGCCAGGAACAAGTATAAACAAGTACAAAAACCAAGTATAAATTTATTACTATATCACCATATCACAAAACAGCAATAAATAGGTTACTTTTTAAAGAGTTTATATCAGCATTTCTAACTGTGTTCTGTAGAGCACTAGTACCATGAAATGTCTAGCCAAAGAAGTGACAACCCAAATTAAGTGAGGCAAAGATCTCAATCAGTAGAAGTTTATTAAGCCAAAATTTGAGGACATGCCTGTCTGTGCCATCTGTGACCTGTGCTCTCTGAAAAGGGATTTGAGAACTCAATATTTAAAAGGATAGGGCATACATGGCCAGGCGTGGCAGCTAACTGCCTGCAATCCTAGCACTCTGAGAGGCCGAGGTGGGAGGATCGTTTGAGCTCAGGAGTTCGAGACCAGCCTGAGCAAGAGCAAGAGCAAGACCCCGTCTCTACTATAAATAGAAAGAAATTAATAGGCCAACTAAAAATATGTAGAAAAAATTAGCTGAACATGGTGGCGCATGCCTGTAGTCCGAGCTACTTGGGAGGCTGAGTCAGGAGGATTGCTTGACCTAGGAGTTTGAGGTTGCTGTGAGCTAGGCTGACACCGTGGCACTCTAGCCCAGGCAACAGAGTGAGACTCTGTCTCAAAAAAAAAAAAAAAAAAAAAAAAAAGGATAGGGGGATAGGGCATAGAGAAAGGAAAAGGAGGACGAGGGTGGGCAGTGAGGCAAATGGTTACATTCTTGTGAGACTTTAGTGTCCAGGAAATCTACATTTTACCTAAGATAAGGTGGATGCTTGAAGAAAAAAAGAGTGAAGGATGCATCAATTGTTTAGATGTCCCTGGGTGGGGGAAAGAGTGATTGATGGTCTCTTGTCTCTGTTCTGCACCTGGAAGACAAACTTGTAATCAACATTTGTGTGGGATAGAACAGACTTTAGTTTTAGGAGTTAGACTTAGCTTACAGGCTTTAAGTTATAATTTGCGTATCCTTGTTCATGAGAGGCCAGCAAGGAGTTTCCTTATGAATGATCTCTGGGAGAAGCCTTGTAGATAGATGCCTAAGACCTTTTACCTTTCTGTGGAGATCTGGCTAATGCATAATGTTAGTAGAAGCTGTTCACATGGAAGGCGGTGACTCAGCCTCCAGGCTTGACCTTTCCTTTTGCATAAAGAGTTGGAGGGTGGGAGGGGTGGGCCTGAGATTTTTATTTTCTTTTACAGAAGAAAAGTTTCTATGGTCAGCTACTTTTTTTTTTTTTTTTTTTTTTTTTTTGAGACAAGAGTCTCACTTTGTTGCCTAGGCTAAAGTGCCTAGGCTGTGGCGTCAGCCTAGCTCACAGCAACCTCAAACTCCTGGGCTCAAGCAATCCTGCTGCCTCAGCCTCCCAAGTGGCTGGGACTACAGGCATGCTCCACCATGCCTGGCTAATTTTTTCTATATATATTAGTCGGCCAATTAATTTCTTTCTATTTCTAGTATAGACGGAGTCTCGCTCTTGCTCAGTCTGATTTCGAACTGCTGACCTTGAGTGATCCACCCGCCTCACCCTCCCAGAGTGTTAGGATTACAGGCGTGAGCCACCCTGCCCGGCCTGTCAGCTACTTTTTGAGAAAGTCTATTTCCGGCTTGGAGATTCACAATGAATAGTAAAGTCTTTGAGAAGTCCTACAATAAACAAAAATAACCAACTACTCCGGCATCCAGGATTTGCCCTGTCAGTGTCCCGATGCAGTAACCTTTGCAGACACCCTCTCCCAGAGTACCACAGGCGATATTGTGCCAAACCCTTCACAGCTGCAGAGCACAGACCTCAAATACAACTTTAATTTAATTCAGTTCAATTTAATTTGGTCCCTTTAATTGAGCAGCTCTTGCTCTGTTTCTCAATCATCCCTATTGCCATACATTTCCCTGTGTGCTGGCTTCATGGAAGCTGCTTCTCTCCTGAGGGCAGAATGACTGCAGCCGTTCTTGGCTTTCCAGCCACACAGCCACAACCTTCAAAGGAGAGGCTGCCTTTTATATTGGTGCTGTTCTAAAGTTGAAGAAAAGTTTTTCCTGCAAAGCCCCAGCAATTGTCCCTTCATCACAGTGGCCTGAATGGGGTCACATGTTCATCATTCCTGAACCAATCTCTACTGATGGAGGGGGATGGTGGATTTAGCCATAGACCAAGCAGGCCCACCCCTAAGTGCATGGGCTAAATAGGAACAAATGGATCTGCCTGGTCTAACGCATGTGCTATGTTATTACAGAAAGGCAAAAGTAGAGAATGGAGGCTGAGTAGCAATATCCACCACATCTTGTAATTTCTTATTAATATATTTTGTTAGATTTGTTGGACTCTAGTTGTATTTATGGCATCTTTTGGCAATCAGAAATCTTTTCTGTATTCTATTTAGTGCTTTCTCCCTTTGCCTTTGAATTTAGACAGTCCTTTCCCACCTCATTACCAACTAAATATTTATAAATATTCTTTCCTGTTTATGGTTTTCATTTACCTGTATAATTCATCTGAAATGTATTTTAGCATATGGGATGAGGTAAGAATCTATTTTTAAAAAGGTACCCAGATTAACCAGTTTACTCAACAGCACTTTTTAAATAATTCTCCTCCCAGTGAATTAAAGTGTCACTTTTATCATATATTAATTAGCTCCCCTCTGGGAGGTAAAAAAAAAAAAATTCCTGGAAGGGCATGCCTACCACACGTTTTCTCTTCCCTCCTCACTCGAGTTAGTTCTGTTCATCATTCACGTTTCAGGTTGAGTGTTACCCCCTCTAGCTGGATTGCATCCCCTCTCTCTGCCCCACAATACCTATGCTTGCCCTAATAGAGGTCTTTTCACTCTGTTGTAAAAGCCAGTTTATATTTCTGACTTCCTTGTGAGCTCTTTAAAGGCAAAGACTAAATAGTTTCCATCATTGAATCCTCAGTGTTATACATAGTAGGTGATCAGTACTTTTTAATAAGCCAGGAAATTAAGGTGATGTATGAATTGTTGCTTTTTAGCCAGATTAAGAAATAAGGAGTTCCAGTCAAAATAGAAGTCTCAGGTTATGAAAAAGGGGGAAAAAAAGTAAAATAAGTTATAAAATTAAAAATAAATAAGGAGGTAAAACATGTTCCAAGAGAGCAGCATATACAACACTGGAGCCATGAAAGAGCAAGCTAGGCATCTACAAATACTGCAGCATGACTGTACCTCCAGGCTCAGTGAGGGCTTCAGGGAGGGAAGGAATGGATGCAGAGGGAGCCGCTGGGGGCGGGATGGTGAAGGGCCCCATGTGTATGCCTTACCTTAGCAGTTTGGATGTAATGGCATGCCAGTCAGTGTTGTTCTTTGCCAATAATAGGCTCTACAATCTGATAAAGAAATCGAGGCCCACCTTAGGCTCCTACTGCAGCAAGTAGCATCCCAGGAAGATGTCCTACTGAAGACAGCAGCCCCAAACCTGCGAGCACTGGAGAACTTAAAGACTGTCAAAGACAAGTTCCAAGAATCCACAGATGGTGAAATTCTTTAGTTGTTAACAAGATTATATTCATGGGTGTTTTGATTTTTTAAACACTTGCCAACAGTCCCTCCTGGATTGTGCCTTTTTAAATTATATATCTTTTCCTCTATTGTCTTATATTAACATGTACTTTTAATACTAGATCACTAATTGCTCTCATTTTGAAAAGTGTTCTGCTTTAATTTAAAACAGATTTATTGGCTGGCCTGGTGTCTCACACCTGTAACCCCAGAACTTTAGGAAGCTGAGGTGGGGGGATTGCTTGAGCCCAGGAGTTTGAGACCAGCCAGAGCAACATACTGAGACCATGCCCTTACAAAAAAATTTTTAAAAATTAGAAAGGTGTGGTGACACACACCTATAATGGCAGCTACTAGGGAGGCTGAGGTGGGAGGATCTCCTGAGATCAGGAGTCTCAGGTTGCTGTGAACTGTGATCACACCACTACGCTCCAGCCTGGGCAATAGAGTGAAATCCTGTCTCAAAAACAAAATAAAACAGGTTTATTGGTTATTTTAGAACATGTATATATTTTTTCATACCAGAAAAATAGGCATATTAAATATTCTGTCAGAACTTGTCACTATTATTTAGAAATTAGCCCTATTAAAAAAAGGGCTCATCGATTTTAAGAACATCCTCTTGGAGCTAAATTAATAGTCGAGGTATTTTGAAGGTAGATTTACTCAAGACAATCAAACTCAAAATCTAGTTTTGAAAATATTTCACGCTTTAAAGTTTACATAAAAGAACTTCCTTAATGGTCTCCAAAATAAAGAACATTGATTTTCTCTTAGCTTTTGAGGCCAGCAGAAAAGAAGCCAGAATGTGTAGGCAAGAGTTTGAACAGGTGAAAAAAAGGAGATATGATCTTTTCAGCCAGTGTTTTGAGCACGTCTCAATCTCAATTGATCAGATCTACAAGAAGCTCTGCAGAAACAACAGTGCCCAAGTATGTATTTTTCACCCCCAAATGCTAGTGGGAATTTTCTGTTTTATTGGTGGCGTGGCTTTTTTTTTTCCCGGTGGGAAATAAATAACCACAGCCACATTATTTTAGTGACTCACGGGGCAAAGTCAGATGAAGGTTGGTTATCTAATGACCTGTGTTCTAGATCCCTTTCACTCTACACTGGCCAGCCTGGACAAGTCTAAACATCTCCAGGCCTGTTTCTTCATCTGAAAAATCAGTGGCTTAATTAATTTGGTTTCCACGTTCTCTCCAGATCTGAAACTCTGCTGTCTGGTGCTAATTTGGTTTTATAGAACTGTGGGCCCCTGTGGTGAAGGAGGGACAGTGTCGGGAATCTTGGGAAGATGACTGATCTGTGGAGTTGGCCAAAGTAACAAAGGAGAGGGAAAGAACTAAAGGCAGGATTCAAATCCATATGTGATAGTCCCTTTGCTATAACCACCTCCATTCCATTATCAATATCCATAATTTATTTTCAGTAAAGACAGACTAAAATAAACCCATTAACTCCTTGGGAATAACGATTCATCACTGCATCGACAGTACCTGGCCCATGATAGGTTTTCAGTAAATGTTTGATGAACAGACCAGTAAATGAATTGAATGAAGACTGTTTTGTAAGACTGTAGTACGTGTTGCCAAGGTTTGCATGGCAGTCTGGTGGAAAAGCCTGATTCTCAGATATGTTAGAATGTTTTCCTCTACTCTACCCAGACAACCCTGTTGTCTGTGATTACATGTAGAACTAAATACATTATTTACAGGCATTGGTATTTTTCCATCAAAACTGAAGAAAACCTAACCAATAGACTATTTTGTAGTTAAACTCTACTGCAACCCTAAGTTGAAATTTACTGGTTTGCTTTTCTGATATTGCTAAATAAATGTGTTTCAGGCATTTCTTAGTCCAGAGAATCCTGAAGAACCTTACTTGGAAGGAATTAGCTATAACTGTGTGGCCCCAGGCAAACGGTTTATGCCAATGGACAATTTGTCAGGGGGAGAAAAGTGTGTGGCAGCCTTGGCTCTCCTGTTTGCTGTGCACAGGTAAGTCACAGCAAGCTGTTCAGTTTCTAGCAGGGCAGAGGCCAAGTGGACCTTCCTACAGATCTATGTGCTGTTTGTCTTTATTAACATTTAGCAAATGTGATATACAACTATTTTCTTTAGCTAATTCATTTATATTTCAGGCCTACAATAATTTAGACAGCAAATTTAAGAGAAAGTTCAATTTTTGACAGATTTTTATTCAATTTCTATTATTATCAATGGCTACTAATATTCCAGATTTATAGAAAAGAATTTTAAAAAATTGGAATTGACAGATATGATATCAGGATTGCCAAAAAAATAAAACAACAAACCCAAAATAACCCAACTTATATATTATTTTCCTGATCCATATTCACAGATCTGCTGTTTAGTAAAGAATGTTAAGCAAAGTATTTATTCTAAAAAAATAACCTCCTTATTTCCACTGATGATGGTGGCACTGTTTCTTTGTAAAATAAATCAAGAAACAAAAAATTAACTAAAATTAAGTGAACGACTTAAGTCATTTAACATTCACAGCATTAGGCCGGGCATCGTGGCTCACGTCTGTAATCCTAGCACTCTGGGAGGCCGAGGCGGGCGGAATGCTTGAGGTCAGGAGTTCGAAACCAGCCTGAGCGAGAGTGAGACCCCGTCTCTACTATAAATAGAAAGAAATTAATTGGCCAACTAAAAATAGATAGAAAATATTAGCCGGGCATGGTGGCACATGCCTGTAGTCCCAGCTACTCGGGAGGCTGAGGCAGGAGGATCGCTTGAGCCTAGGAGTCTGAGGTTGCTGTGAGCTAGGCTGATGCCACGGAACTCACTCTAGCCCAGGCAACAGAGAGACTGTCTCAAAAAAAAACCACAAAAAACATTTACAGCATTAGATGAAAACCTAAGGTATAGATGAAACTGCCTCTCTATGACCAGGAATGTAAACATACAAGAGCTTGACAGTTGTTTTTCCTGGTCTCCAGAAGGAAAAGGAATAGGCTACCACAGGAAAGGAAAAGAGAAGACCATATGGCAAGGGGACTGTGGGAAAGCAGCAGGCTGCTCTGAACAAATAATCTGAGCAGAATAGAATGGTCGCTAGGTGGCACCCCTTCCATTTATTCAGCAGATACCTACTGAATACTTACTGTGTGCCAGGTGCTATTGCAGGCACTGGGGAGATAGCTGTGGACAAAACAAAGTAACTACCTCAAAGATGCTTAAGTTGAGGAACACAAATAATAAATAATGTAAATTAGTAAACTAATTCTCTAATATAGAGAATAAAACAAATAAAAGCTGAGGATGGAGTTAGTAAGTGGCAGGGAGGGGTCTGCAGTATTAAAGAGAGTCATCAGGGAAGGCCTATTTCAGCAAAGATTTGAAGGAACTAGGGGAGCAAGTCACGTGAATAGCTAAGGGAAGAATATTCTTTTTCTTTTTTTTTTTTTTTGAGACAGAGTCTCACTCTGTTGCCCAGGCTAGAGTGAGTGCTGTGGTGTCAGCCTAGCTCACAGCAACCTCAAACTCCTGGGCTCAAGCAATCCTCCTGCCTCAGCCTCCCGAGTAGCTGGGACTACAGGCATGCGCCACCATGCCCGGCTAATTTTTACATAAATATATATATATAATATATAAATATATATATAAATATATATATATATATTTAAAGTTGTCCAGCTAATTTCTTTCTATTTTTTAGTAGAGACAGAGTCTTGCTCTTGCTCTTGCCCAGGCTGGTTTCAAACTCCTGAGCTCAAACGATCCTCCTGCCTCAGCCTCCCAGAGTGCCGAGGAAAACCACCCTCTGCAAAAGCAAGACCCCTTCTCTACTAAAAAATAGAAAGAAATTAGCCAGGCAATTAAAATGGAAAAAATTAGCTAGGCGCGGTGGCAGCTACTCAGGAGGCTGAGGCAGGAGGATTGCTTAAGCCCAGGAGTTTGAGGTTGTGAGCTAGGCTGACGCCACGGCACTCTAGCCCGGGCAACAGTGTGGACTCCATCTCAAAAAAAAAGTTACCAGAAGAAACTCAGAAGAAGCCATGGGTGGAAGTAGATTGTATCACCCATACGTCACAGAGCAGTGTTTCAAGAAGGAAGTGAAAACCCAAATACTTCTTACATATAGATCATAAAGGATGCACGCTGATAACTGAGCACTGGATTTAAGAACATGAAGATCATTTATTACATAGACAAAAGTATCCAAAATAATGTGTTTTATTCCTTCCAAATACTGTTAATCCTTTCGTCTAAGTCTTTGTAAAACAAATAGAAAATTGTAACTTACTTGATTGTAATTTTTTTCTAGTTTTCGGCCTGCTCCATTCTTTGTTTTAGATGAAGTGGATGCAGCCCTGGACAATACTAACATCGGCAAAGTAAGTTTCTTTCTGCTTAATTTTCAATAGAATGTCTATAATTCAGGGATCATGTTGCAGTCAGAAGGCAGTTATCCTGAACAAAAAGGGTTGTGGGACAAGCAATGAAAATTGCTGATTAAAAATCAATACTTTTGGCCAGGCGTGGTGGCTCACGCCTGTAATCCTAGCACTCTGGAAGGCCGAGGCGGGCGGATTGCTCCAGGTCGGGAGTTCGAAACCAGCCTGAGCAAGAGCGAGACCCCATCTCTACTATAAATAGAAAGAAATTAATTGGCCAACTAATATATATAGAAAAAGTAAGCCAGGCATGGTGGCGCATGCCTGTAGTCCCAGCTACTAGGGAGGCTGAGGCAGCAAGATCTCTTGAGCCCAGGAGTTTGAGGTTGCTGTGAGCTAGGCTGATGCCACGGCACTCACTCTAGCCTGGGCAACAAAGTGAGACTCTGTCTCAAAAAAAAAAAAAAAAAAATCAATACTTTTGGCCGAGCTCGGTGCCTCACACCTGTAATTCTAGCACTCTGGGAGGCCGAGGCAGGTGGATAGTTTGAGCTCAGGAGTTCAAGACCAGCCTGAGCAAGAGCGAGATCCTGTCTCTAGTAAAAATAGAATGAAATTAAGTGGTCAAGTTAAAAATATATAGGAAAAAAATTAGCTGGGCATGGTAGCGTATGCCTGTAGTCCCAGCTACTCGGGAGGCTAAGGCAGGAGGATCACTTGAGCCCAGGAGATTGAGGTTGCTGTGAGCTAGGCTGATGCCACGGCACTCATTCTAGCCTGGGCAACAAAGTGAGACTCTGTCTCAAAAAAAAAAAAAAATCAATACTTTTAAAATCCAAGCTAAATATCTAACAAGATGATGATTTAGGGTAGTTTTCATTCAAGGTTTAGAGGACCCTCAAGAGTTGATAGGCAGTCAACACAGGGGGTCAAATGAGGATCACTGCATTACCCACAGCATTACTACTGGCATAACTTGCTTCTCCCCAAATCTAGATACTGGGAATTAGAGGATTGCTAATAGCAGGCTTTATGGCAAACAGGTCTATTTGGTCTTATGGATCAAATTCATTGTTTAATAAAGTCTAAAAATAACATGTTCTAAAGGAATTAAATTTTAAATTCTGCCTCCCCAATTTTATCAAAATGTATCCAATTACTTTACTTGTACATGATCCTACTTTCAGTCTTTGAGACAATGAAAGAACTAAGGAAACAGTTTCACTCTTGAGAGTTAAATTTTAGTCAGCCCTGAAAGATCAGTGAGTGGGTAAATATACAGAGCCCACCTTAAAGAGCCCAGCTCTCAGTCCACACATCTTGACTATAACTAGATGATTCTGAATGTAAGAATGGGGTCAGCCATGGAACATGAACCAAGGACAGAGACAAACTGCCCAGGGGAGGGGTAGCTCCAGCCTACAGAGCTCTGGTATGCTGGTACTATTGCCATGTTTAGAGATGGATGAATCAGACTTTCCTGGTTCTGATTCCAGGCCCATCCATCTTCCATAAGTGACTGAGCTTTGCAATTATGGCTGCTCACAGGGAGGCTACTCGGGTCATGCTGACAGATTATCTCTCTCATTGCTTATTTGTAAATTGGCATTCTGGTTTATAACCTAATCTTGTGAGGTTGGTTAATGAGCCCACCCTGAGAGATGTTTTCAGTCTTAAGGTGCTGCCCAGCAGGTTCTGCACCTCTGAAGCTGCCCTCCCTGATTTCTCAGTCTCACGTGAAATACCTGAGTTAGGGGACATGAGTAGCTGCAACCTGAGGGTACCTTCTAATGGCATCAGCATAGTCTTTCAGCATTTCCCAAGTTGTATTCATCTAACCCAAATCTAAGGCTGTTTTTAACATGGCATGGGATACACAAGAATGTCCTATCAACTCCATACTCCCAAAAAGGCTGCCAGAGATTCATGGTGGAGGAAGAAAACACAGCAACAAAAGAACATCTTGATTTCTCTCTTGAATACCAGCCAGTCTGAATCAGGTGACTGGATTCCATGACCTGACTCATTTGGGAGAAATACCCCCTTAGGAGGTTAATTTTGGCACTTTGTGTCCCAGATCTTGTGGGGAAAAAATCTTTGTGGATACATCTTTTCTTGGTTGCATTTAAGGCATCTGTATCTTCTAAATGTGATACCTGACGTTAGATGTTTGCATTGGTGGCATCTCCAGGTATTAGGTCTTAAGGACTCCTATTAGTACCCTCCTGTGTATTAAAACCTCTTAATTTCCGTTATCCTTTTGAGATTTATGTCCTGACATATTGCTGAATTGATATGAGCCAACTATGAAGTAGTCTCCATGCCCTTCTATGTGATCAAGGTGCAGAACATTTATAGTGGGCAACTTTCCACGCAAAGTGCATGCCGAAGAGTTTTGCATCTCATCTGCTTTTCCTGTGACTCTCCTTAGACCGTTCTTTAGTCCTGCGTCACAGTGGCTACTACCATTACCTCTAATGCTGGAGTTCCTTCTACGAATTCAGCCTCTTAGCCATGGGCAGTTTTCTTCCTATCTTGTCATTCACCTTAGCTAATGACTTGTTCGTCAACTGAAAATGCCATTCCTGCTTCCAAAGCTTGTGCCCTTAGTAGCTTGTGTGCAGTCAGAACCAATACACACGGAGAAGGTCCACTCCAGGCCCTCAGAGAGATCTAGGGAGTTGGTAAGTATCTTGTGAGAATGTTGATGGTTTGAGTCTAAGTTCTTCTTTCATTCTCCAAGTTCTGAGTAGTTTGTTCACTAAGACTCATTTATGTTGAGTCTGTTTTGCTTATTCTCATTTTCCTTGGAATTGAGCTTCCTGAAGGAGCCTGAAGACCACCTCTACCCCAGTGACTTAATTATGGATTATGCATACATACCTACCTGCCTTATCTTTCCCATCTTCAGGCTTTGAGCTAGTAAAATAGGCAGTTGGAAAGTTAAATACCAGCCCTCTTCACCCTCAAAAAATATCCTGAGTGGTAGTTTTTCTTTTGTTATAAAGGCTGATTACATATTCATATGATAGTATCTTAAGGTGAAGCTTTATTCTTTAAAATGTTCTTAAAAGTTTAATCATAGATTTAACAAATTTATTATTTTTACTTAGCTCTTTTAGAATCTAAGCTATTTCCATTTCTGCAGTTATGGTGATTTTACTGAATTACCAGAAAGGCAGGTCTTTGCCACCTAAAATGGGCAAACTCAAGAGACAATGCAAAATCACTGTCCCCAGAACCCAAACAAGGCCTTTTCTTGCTAGTGAAATGTGTTTATTTCTTCCCAGGTGTCAAGTTATATCAAAGAGCAGACTCAAGAACAGTTTCAGATGATAATCATTTCCCTAAAAGAAGAGTTCTATTCCAAAGCTGATGCACTAATAGGCATCTATCCAGAGGTAAAGATAAATTCAGATGGGGAGATGAGTGGCCACTGTAAACTCCCCTTAGCACCCTGACAGCTATACATCTTCCTTTTATAATTAAAAATTCCAGGCGGGAGTGGTGGCTCATGCCTGTAATCCTAGCACTCTGGGAGGCCAAGGCAGGAGGATTGCTTGAGCTCAGGAGTTGAGACCAGCCTGAGCAGGAGCGAGACCCCGTCTCTACTATAAATAGAAAGAAATTAGCCAAACAACTAAAAATAGAAAAACATTAGCCAGGCATGGTGGCATGTGCCTGTAGTCTCAGCTACTCAGGAGGTTGAGGCAGGAGGATTGCTTGAGCCCAGGAGTTTGAGGTTGCTGTGAGCTAGGCTAATGCCACAGCACTCTAGCCTGGGCAACAGAAGTAAGACTCTGACTCAAAAAAAAAAAAAAAAAAAAAAAAATCCAAATGAAGTCTGAGGCTTAAATGATTTTTTAATCAAATAAAATTTAAAAGTAACTAGTCAAATTATTTTCCTATAGTAGTACATAGAGATTTAAGATATATTTTAAGTGAAAGAAGCAAATGGAAAGTTACAGAACAGTATATCAGTTTCATTTTGTAAAATAGTACTCATTAATTTACAGAGTAAACTGTTAATATTGTATTTCATGTTTCTGTAATGTTTTAAACAAAAAACAAATGCACTGTAGTAGAACAAGGAGCCATTTATCTTCCAAAAATATGAGAGGAAAAACAAATTCACTAGAAGTTTCAAGTTGTATAGTAAATTTTAGAATTTGAACACACCTTTAAGCCACTCAGAAATACTTACCTGAGCTAATGGAGTAGAGCAACTAATTCAAGTCATCCGTTTTTGGATAGTTTTTACTTCCTGAGGTTTCCTTTAAGCAAAAATAAAAATTAATTTACCTTCCTATGCCTACCGAATGTTAGGTGACTACCTGGAAACATGCTTCAAGAGAAATGGAAATTCTCCTACCAGATAATACAGAAAAAACCTGATATAAATGCAGATAATGGATACCTTTTGGGTATAAGAAGGTTGCTTTTCAATGCAAATCCAGACTCAATAATGGTCCTTACTTTAATACTTTTTCCCTAATTAGAGGAACTGAATTTTTTCACTTGTCTTCTCTCCATTTCAGCAAGATGACTGCATGTTCAGCAGAGTTTTGACTCTAGATCTTTCTCAATATCCAAACACTGAAGGCCGAGAAAGCAGCAAGAGCCATCGAGAGTCCTCTTAGGAACTGGTGTGCCCTCGAGTAGCCAGCAGCCCTGTAGTGGTCAGGTGCATCACTGTTCCATCCCCTCTGATATCCCAACAGCTCCAGCCAGTGTGCCATTTAAGGAAAATCACAGTTGTTTTAGCCAAAGAGGCTATAGCTCACTTCAGTTAAGGAGTATTCCGGCCCCATTCCAGTAATCTTCACTCTGGTCTTGCCTCGTACCTTTAAGTACACTTTAAGGAAATTCTTTTTTAAATGTACTAGTTATAGGGTGGTTAATAAGTTGTTGAACCTGGCTTTTAAAGAAATTGTTTCAGACAAACTTTGTCAATACTGAAAATAGCAATAAAAATATTCTAATTTCAGATGTCTCCAGTGTACCATTTTAGAAGCCAAATAAGTTTTAATGGTGAAATTGAATTATGTCTGCTTCAATGCAATCTAAATTTTTCTGAGTATAATTTCTGTTAAGGAAATATTGAAGAATACAAGCTTTCTCAAGTAAGAGCTGACTTCACTTAAAAATATATGAATAGGAAAGAAAGTTGCACACTTTTCAATAAAACTTCATTTCCATTTCAAAATGGGGCAAGACAATTCTGGGGTGATCTTCTCTTTAAGATTGCTTTGGTGAGGCTGGGCACAGTGAGTGGCTCACACCTATAATCCTAGCACTCTGGGAGGCCGAGGCAGGCGGATCACTCAAGGTCAGGAGTTCAAAACCAGCCTGAGCGAGACCCCATCTCTACTAAAAATAGAAAGAAATTGACCAACTAAAAAAAATATATATATATACAAAAAATTAGCTGGACATGGTGACCCATGCCTGTAGTCCAGCCACTCAGGAGGCTGAGGCAGGAGGATCGCTTGAGCCCAGGAGTTTGAGGTTGCTGTGAGCTAGGCTGACGCCACAGCACTCACTCTAGCCTGGGCAACAAAGTGAGACTCTGTCCCCCCCCCCCCCAAAAAAAAAATACTGCTTTGGTGAAACCAAATTGCTCACCACAATTTGGGCCCAAATGCTAACCAAGGAGTAGCCTCCTAAAGTAATGGAACCAGTTTTGAACAACTCATTGTTGCATTAACAACAGAATGCACTCTGTGCTTAAGTAATCAAGTCTCAAAAAGACTTGGTTCTTGCTCTGAAGAAGCTTACAGTACAGTGAGAGAACTGATCTCTGAACTGTAGATCGCAGAAGCCAGTGTCTTTTGTCCTCCTCTTCTGTCCTGTTTTATAGTATTGGCACTACCACCTCATCACCTGCTTCTTTCTCTGCCTTGAAAGACATCAGCTTTAACAATGAAATGTTCCTTTAAATGCTACATGAACTCTGTGTCCCTTATCTCTTGCCTGGGCTGTTCTCATTTTTTCATAACGTTTGGACTCAAGACTGTCAGCAATCCTACCTAGTACAGTCATTTCTGTTTTTTTTTTTTTTTTTTTTTTTTGAGACAGAGTCTCACTTTATTGCCCAGGCTAGAGTGAGTGCCGTGGCGTCAGCCTAGCTCACAGCAACCTCAAACTCCTGGGCTCAAGCAATCCTGCTGCCTCAGCCTCCCAAGTAGCTGGGACTACAGGCATGCGCCACCATGCCCGGCTCATTTTTTCTATATATGTTAGTTGGCCAATTAATTTCTTTCTATTATAGTAGAGATGGGGTCTCGCTCTTGCTCAGGCTGGTCTCGAACTCCTGAGCTCAAAGGATCCGCCCACCTCGGCCTCCCAGAGAGCTAGGATTACAGGCTTGAGCTGCCGAGCCCGGCCAGTCATTTCTGTTCTGATGTGACAGGTCCACATACCTGAAAACCCACATGCAATGCAAAAGCTTAAAACCATAAAAGCAATAAAAATCACAGAGCTACAGAAATAGAGTTGGTGTACTGTACTCAAAATAGGTACAACCTAATAAAAATTGCTGATTTTAGATACATTAAATGGTTAAGAAATACACGAATACTAAAATTAATATGGCACTTTATCTTGAAAAGCCCTAAAGTCCGTTTGTGGAGGTGGGCGTCAGAAGGGGTGGAGGAAGGAGGGCTGTTTGAAGCGCTCACACGGCTGTGGGTGGGCGTGGCTCCTCTTGAGCCAGCTGGCGGGCGACTGGGCTGAACAGGCTGAGGTTGGTGTGTGCTTCCGCAGCTCCGCGCAGCTGGGTGCAGGTCACCGCACCCCTGTAGCGCCAGGATCAGCACTTCTTTAAGGGCCACAGTGAACATTTCAGGCTTCAGGGAGGCAGTAAGGAGGCTCTTAAGTAGGTTCTTGCATAACCGTTTTACATGCAACTACTGTAAAATGTAACAGCTACACTAGCTTGAGAAAGTGAACCAACAGGCCACTTTGTCTCCCCCTGACCTAATGTCACTAACCAAATTATACACAAACAAATGCACTATGCTCAAGGTGTTTCTAATATATAACTCACACTGGAATACACTTGCATTTTAAAACAAGCATGCAAGAGAACTGACTAGATATACATACACTCGTTACAGCAAGATCGCCTCAGACCCCTCAGCACGGCATTCACAGCTCTTCGTGTGATGGGCTCTAACTTTTCCAGCTTATTCCACAGAACCCGCTATGCTCATTCTTCTATACCCTGTGGCCAACTTTCAGATATCCATCCCTGATTACACTTTATAAATGTGTCTTTAAAAAAACAATTTGTAATGTTGGCTTTTTTTTTTTTTTTTTTTTGAGACAGAGTCTCGCTTTGTTGCCCAGGCTAGAGTGAGTGCCGTGGCGTCAGCCTAGCTCACAGCAACCTCAAACTCCTGGGCTCAAGCGATCCTCCTGCCTCAGCCTCCCCAGTAGCTGGGACGACAGGCATGCGCCACCATGCCCAGCTAATTTTTTCTATATATATTAGTTGGCCAATTAATTTTCTTTCTATTTATAGTAGAGACGGGGTCTCGCTCTTGCTCAGGCTGGTCTCGAACTCCTGAGCTCA